>JAKTRT010000095.1:0-26304 GCA_030579895.1 Sugiyamaella grinbergsii | reverse complement strand
GACATCATAGCATCACAGCCATCACAACGTTATAACCTCATAACGTGATAACAGCATCTTTTCTTGACACATGGTAATCATCAAGACTTAAATCATCCCATCATCATAGCACCAAAATTACACCATATCAAAGTCATGATGCAGTAACAATAGCATCAAATATTCTAACGCGATAACACCATCTTTTTCTCCTTGTAACGTTTTCAGTCTTTTTTTCTGACAGTAGCTGTTTTTATTATTGTTCTTTTAATATAATATTACTACCATTATAATCATCTCCCGTTGCGAGTATGCCATGCTAGCCAATCGGACAAAGAACAACTGCAATGAAATTATCAATCCAAAGCATACAGTTTAAACATTACTATACCCATATCTGGTGTTCGCAGCCAATTGGATAGCATAATCCATCTGACTATACTTCGCGAAGACTGTCTGATAGCGTGGGGCGCGCCCACAGGCACCTCGCTATTTAAGATAGGAATCGCTGTTATGATTTAACTCTATCTTTACCGCATCGACAGTCGTCTTCCGATATGAAGACATTCATTCAAGGCTGTTCTGTTACACTTTACATTTGTCATACAATCAGGGACTTCCAAGTCCCTGCATGTTCCCTGCATACGCCCTGCAGCCAATTCCAGTTCCAATTTTATGGAGTTTCAATTAAATTATGGGGAAATCCCAGTCGTTCCTTACCCTATTTCTAGAAAACTATATATTGATGAGTTCTGGCTCTTTTTGCCAAAAACTTTCTTCCCTCATACTTTTTTTCCAAATAAAACAAAACAAAAAAAAAAAAGGACATCAGCAAGGACATGGTTTTGAAAGCATACTTGTCCATTCCGCAGACACCACTCTCCGGTATTTCATTTTTCAATTGGTGAATTTGTTATACTCAGACAAGGAAACAGAGCTGATTGTTTGGCTTTATTTATATTGTTGATGCAGCGGTAACGTAAATTGTCTGGCTTTGGGTGATCCCATTTGTTGGAGATTGTTGTGTGGCTATCGGTTTGTTGACTTGTTTTTTTGGTTTTTTGCGAGTAGACGTGTTCTTTGGCATAAATTTGGTTGGTTTGGTTTTTTTGGACATTTTAAATTGGCGATCGGAACATCTCATCCGTCGTCCGCTTGGGGGGCAGTCAACCTTACTCGGCATGTCTTGTCATGTCCTGTCCGGTTGGCAGCCCCCTAGTATTGCGTTTGTTTTTAATAGGGTTGCGGTATTATACTGTATATGGATATATATTCCATATATTGAGTATTGTGTCGCAGATCATCTTCTCGATATTTACATAGTAAGAAATGTTTTCAGTAGCTCTAGTGATCATATGCAGTGCTGGTAGAGCAAAAGCAAAAACCCCAGCATCTTCTTTTCACGCCTGGTCTCTCACGGCATTACTGACCAAGGCTCTCAGAGGCTTGAGTATGATTGTACTCTAGATGTGGCCGAAGCTGGCAGAATATGATCGGTTATAATCGTGATATGCAACATGAATGTGTATTAAAACCATATTAAATAGTTACAAAAATGGCAATAAACGCTATTCCGTCATAATAATCACTAGTACATAAACAACACTGATATATACTTTAAATGGTAGTACAACACTTAGCCATCGAATAGGATTCATTCATTCATTCAAGACTGGAATAAGTTGCTTCACCTATTATAGATGACGCTGTTGTATAGGGGAATCCAGCAATATCGCAACATTCCGAAATCCAACTATATCCAATAATTAGCCTGAATCCGGGCCAGCATCCGAACAGTCCTCCTTAGAGATAGATAAGTCATGGAAATTTATTTGTCTAATTTATTTGTTGTATAGGACTTTAATTCAAAAAGAAGACGAAATGTGTTCCCGTATGCAGAACATCATTTCAGTGGGTATTCCTGTAACATCGAAGGTGCTGAATCGTTGATCAGAATATAGTTAGCAACCAGCAAAAAATTCGGACCAAAGCGACTAGCTCTCCTTCCAGATTTGTGGAAAATGACATTTATGTGTATTATTTATAGGACTTAAACTAGACTATTATCATTATAGTCGCGATCATCACCAGCAAACTTAACGGTTCCTAAAGATTAGATCTCGTACCATTTTTCGAAACTTCGATTTTATGAGCCTGATAAGCTAAGCTTTGCTAGAAACTCGATGTAGATCTTCTTCTTCAAGTATTAAAACGTTTTTTTGCCGGCACCGCGCTAGACCTCAAAACTTGTTTCTGCCAGTTCGTTTATGCAATAGGCTGGTAGACCCTGGCGGACCACTAAATTAGGTATGAGGTATAAACTTTTAGATGACGAAACAGAAACATATAGCTTTGTGGATTATCTATCCTCCATGGAAAGAGGACTAGAAGGCTTGGACATGGGTCGGTAGTAAATAGTGGTAGGTTTTTTATGTCGATATATTTATGAGTACATTATTCATTCAAAAGTTACACTCAGTAGTTACGTTTTCAATTATGGTTTAAATTCGATACTCTAGGATAACCTGTTTAGTAGATGTTAATGGCAACTACTAAAGAGCTCGCTTAGGGCCTCTGACGTTGAGATTCTATTATAAAAGCACAGCCTAAAAACATCGCTGTCACTTGGTTACCCCTGGTATGGACCGTTTGGGAGAACTCTCCTTGCCCAGGCAAATGCAGTAGATAAGGGTTTTTATAAAATAGGCAAAGGGAATAGCTTTACTGCTCTCATTTATAGAAAGCTAAGTCCTAATGTTCACATAAAACAAGGACTGTCCTCCTCTTGGTAGAATTAAAGATGCCATGTTAAATTTCTATATTTTATCTGACTTGAAACAAAATTATTACATACTTAATTACCAAGAGACGTAACCTGACAAGACAAGTAGTATCAACGCCGGTAATGATGGGTGAATATATAGCCGTATAGATGACTTATATACTATGCCTACTGAATATTGACACTTTGGCTGCTTGATAGCGTGAGCTTAGACCTCAATTACCTCTTTGCCTTTGAAAGGGCCCTACCCTAATAGATCTAACCGAAATGTTTATTATATAGCACGAGACTGGTTTCTGCTTTCATCCAGGTTGACCCACCACCGCTCATCAACGTGAAATGCTGCTCTCGGACTTAGACCATTCAAAGCCAATATCGGATGCACGTGGGGATCGCAACGGACAGAAAGGCCGCGGTAAGGGTTTGTCGGCGGGAGAGTCGGTCGGTAGAACAAGGATCTCTGATGGATGGGATACTGGAAGTTTATTCATACCGGGTGACAGAACGGTTGAATGACGAGGTTCAAAGTGGCTATATTTTATTGCAGTTAAAATATATATTAGAGTCTTTGATGGATTCTTATAGCAGAAGAAGGGGATTGATTATCTGGGTATTCTTTCCATATGCATTGGATTTCCTAAAGGAGCTTGTTGTATTACCGAGTTTGAATGAACAATGACCGTAGATCAGCCAGCTAAAATGGGACATAGGCAATAGCTAAATCCGAGAACGCACGATATGCTTATAGACGGGACCAGGGTTGTTGTCGAGGTAGGACTCGAGGTTGGAATCAAGGTTGGGCGGAACTAAGGCTGGGACGAAAGGCGGTACGCAGAGATGAATCTAATGGACCGGCCGTTGGTAGGATGACAGTGACAAGAGCTGTCGATGCTAGACAATCGAAGGAGTGACCGAGAGAAGAAGCCGAAGCTGACCAATTGTTAACGTACAGAAATGCTGAGCCCACTACTACTACACTCACCAGTTACTGTTGATATCGTCCTCGATCTTTTTCAACCTTTCCTTTCTCATTCTTCTTATCCTCTCGCCCCAGTTAACCTCTTGTTCTCATCGTAACATACCTTCCATACCTGCTAACCTGCCTGCCTTGCCTACCCGCCGATTCTTTTCTTTGGTCTTTATGCTGCATGCACTTAACCGGCCCTAAACGTTTACCGGCGTTTGGAGGTGGCTCACCGATTTTCCAGCCTACTTCGAATACAATGCGCACGTTTTTTTTTTTTGTTTTGGTACTTGGCGACACTGGGGGACATTCTGCGGCCGGCCTAGACCTAACCTATCAAGAAATCATTTTTTTCCCTCTTCCATGTTCAGGTTTGCAACTTTCTGTCACTTGAGAATTGAAAAAATTTAAAGACAACCCCGTCCAAAATGAAATTCGGTGAGCAGTTGAAATCTTCCCTCATCAAGGACTATTACTATTACTACATCTCTTACGATGACCTTAAACATGAATTGAAGAAAAGTACCAGTGGAAATTGGTCCGAGACTGAAGAAGAACATTTCGTCGGACTTCTTGAGACCGAACTCGACAAGGTGTTTGTGTTCCAGAAAGTCAAAGTCACTGAAATCAATCGTAGAATCAAAGATGCCGAGAAACAGGTGCAAGAAGTGGTGCGAATCTCCGAATCAGACGTCAATGCGGTTGATGAACAACAGTTTGAAGACTTGGAAGAAGAACTGTCGGATATCATTGCAGATGTTCATGATCTGGCCAAATTCACCAGACTCAATTATACTGGTTTCCAGAAAATCATCAAGAAGCATGACAAAGTGACTGGCTGGACTTTGAAGCCCATTTTCTCGGTCCGGCTCAATGCTAAGCCGTTCTTCAAGGACAATTATGATCAATTGGTTGTTAAGCTATCTACTCTCTACGATTTAGTTCGTACGAGAGGTCAACCTGTTCGTGGTGATTCGTCTGCGGGTGGTGCGCAACAGAACTTTGTTCGTCAAACAACCAAATATTGGGTCCATCCTGATAATATCACCGAACTTAAACTGATTATTCTTAAACATTTACCAGTATTGGTGTTTAATGCCAGTAAGGAGTTTGAGAAAGAAGACGCTGCAATCACGTCAATCTATTACGATAATAGCCATTTGGACCTTTATAAAGGACGTTTAGAGAAATCAGAAGGTGCTGAAGCTATTCGGTTGCGTTGGTATGGTGGTATGAGTTCTGACCAGATCTTCGTCGAGCGTAAGACCCATCGTGAAGATTGGACTGGTGAGAAGTCTGTCAAGGCAAGATTTGCTCTCAAGGAAAAGAACGTCAATGATTTCATGAAGGGCAAATTCACCGTTGATCAGGCATTTGAAAAAGCTCGCAGAGAGGGCAAAAAGGGTATCAAGGAAATCGAATCCCTAGAAGCTCTTGCTCGAGAAGTCCAGTATGCTGTCATCAAGCGGAAACTTCGCCCGGTCGTTAGATCTTTCTATAACCGTACTGCATTCCAACTCCCTGGCGATGCCAGAGTGCGTATTTCTCTTGACACTGAACTAACCATGGTTCGTGAGGACAATTTCGATGGCCTTGATCGGTCTCATAAGAACTGGAGACGTATGGATATTGGTGTAGACTGGCCGTTTTCTCAATTGCCTGAAAAGGACGTTGAACGATTTCCCTACGCAGTTCTCGAGGTCAAACTTCAAACGCAATTAGGACAAGAACCTCCACAATGGGTTCGGGAGCTAGTTGCTTCACATTTGGTAGAAGCAGTGCCCAAGTTCTCGAAATTCATCCACGGTGTTGCTACTTTAGCCCCTGAGAAGACCAAGCTCATCCCCTTTTGGCTCCCCCAGATGGATGTCGATATTCGTAAACCTGCCAATCAATTCTACGGAATCGAACGTCCTATGCATGGAGATTCTTCAGTATCTGACATTGACTATACTGGCGGATATATAGACGAAGAGAATGTCATTGGAGGTGAGAATGGAGTAGCCCGTCCATCGGCTATTCGTTTCGATAATGATGCTACTGAACGTAATAGAGAAGCTGCTGACAACGAAACGACACCTTTGCTTGTGCGTAACAGCAGTAACAATGTCACGACTGCATCTACCGGCAACCGCAACTCCAGAGTTCGAGCGCTGACATACAATCTTCCATTTTTGACGCCAGTTGTAAACGTTTGGACAAATATCTACGAATGGTTTGATGGAGCCTTTTTGCAGAGCAACTATATCTCTGGCCTTCCGGCTGGAACTGTGTTTATAACTGACATGAAGATTCCCGAGGGAAAGACTATTTGCATGCCTGTTCGTATTGAACCCAAGGTATATTTTGCCACTGAGAGAACGTTCCTTGCATGGCTCGAGATTGGTATTCTATTAGGTGCTATAGCCGGTGGTTTACTCAATTATGGAGACGGTCTTGCCGTTGAAGCTGCTATTGGCTTCTTCATTGTAGCAATTGGTACGATTTTCTACTCTATTGTGTTATATCTGTGGAGAGTCAAGCAAGTCCGTAACAAGACTGCTGCAAGATATGATGACAGGGTTGGACCTACTATAATTTGTATTGCCCTGGCAGCTGCCACTGGTGTCAATTTTTTCTTGCAAGCCTCTCGGTAACGTAACTAACATTTTTTCTAATCTTTATTTTGTTGTTGTTAATTTGTAAATGAATATAAATATCATTGCTAGTAGTTGGCGTATATTTCGCAGTTTTGGGCACCGTTTGCTAGGTAAGTAGGCATACATATATATATATATCTATTATTTATAGTTCTCATAGCCTTTAGATTCGATCTTGGCAGTTTTCTTTAAAACCTCGTCCTCCATATTGGACATGTACTGTTCCATCTTATTGTGATACTCTGGAAGAAAGGCTCCTAAAATACGAATAGCGAGTAGAGCAGCATTAGTGGAATTATTGATTGCAACCGTAGCTACTGGAACACCACGAGGCATTTGAACAATCGAATGGAGAGAATCGACACCGTCCAAGACGCTTCCTTTGACTGGAACACCAATGACTGGAAGTGAGGTCATAGCAGCGACCATTCCTGGAAGATGGGCAGCACCGCCTGCTCCGGCAATAATCGCCTTAACACCTCGCGAAGCGGCCTCCACTGCGAACTTGGTCATCCGATGAGGAGTACGGTGTGCGGAGACAATTTTCAGCTCGAATGGAACGCCGAATTGTTTAAGAATGTTGGCCCCGACGGCCATAACCGGCAGATCAGAATCAGATCCCATAATAATACTAACAAGAGGCGAAGGAGAAGTTCCTGCTAGAGTCGTCTTGTCAGATATCGTACTCGCAGGTGATTCTCCGCTGATAATTTTCTCTAAACGTGCTTCGGCTTCACCCATACTCGCGGCAACGATATTTATATGTCCCATTTTACGGCCAGGTCGGGTGGATTTGCCGTACAGATGGACATTTGCACCAGGGGTTTCAAGGGCCCGTTTACAAATCTCAAGCTCGGAATCGGGCTCATCTCCTCCTAGAATATTTAGCATAATTGCATTGGTCGAAGGAGTAGATAAATCAGAAAATCCCTTGGGAAGTGGCAAGCCAAGAATTGCACGAAGATGCGACTCAAATTGTGAAGTCACACAAGCATCTTGAGTATAATGACCAGAGTTATGAGGACGAGGGGCTATCTCATTAACAATGATCTCTCCGTCTTCGAGAAGGAACATTTCAACTCCGAAAATACCGGCACCAGTAAAAGTTTTCACGGCATTTTCCGCCTCTAACTTCGCTTTAAGTTGGATGGAGTCTGAAACTCTAGCAGGTGCGTAAACCAAGTGGCATATATTATTCTTCTGAACGGTTTCTACAGTGGGGTAAGAATGAACCGAACCATCGACAGAGCGAATGACCATAACAGCAAGTTCTTTAGTGAACTTGGCCCATTTTTCAGCATACAATGGACGAGAGTGAAGGAATTTCAGTGCCTCTTCGACATTGCTTTCACTGTGAACAACAAAATTGCCTCGACCATCATAAGCATCAGTTCTTGATTTAAGCATATATGGATAATCGAACTTCTTACCAATCTGTAATAACGAATCAGTCGTTGAGTCGACAGATTCAGCTTCAGCAGTGGCAATGCCATGCGAGATCAAGTGTTCTTTTTGAAGGTACTTATCTTTGATGGTCTTGATAGTCTGAGGGGAAGGGTGGATTTCAACACTTGAAGAGGAGGATTTCTCAAGATCAGCAAGGGTTTCGGCATTGACATGTTCGATCTCAATAGTCAAGACGTCAGCTTTACTGGCAAGCTCGGCAATTGCTTCTGGGCTATTGAACGAACCATTCACATGTTCAGAAAGAGCGTTTATCTGCTTAGCAGGAGCCCCTTCTCCATCGAGAATAATGGTATGAATATTCAGTCTATTAGCAGCCTCGACCATCATCCTGCCGAGTTGGCCACCGCCAAGAATGCCGACTTTACGTGAATCCATTTTGAGTGTAGATAAGAATTATTAATAAATGAAAACGAAAATGAAAATGAAAATAAAAATAAAAATAAAAACTTTACCGTCTATGATTCATAGATCAATCTGCAATCAAACTTCCAAAATTCTTTTTATCTCTCTTCTATTGCCTGCAGGGCAAGCAAGAACTTTTCAGTAACGTGCTATGCACGTGATAAAGCGGTCGTGTTGCTCGGACAACTGCCCATGCCGATCTGTAAACACACACTCGGACGCATACAATAAATAATATATACTCTTGGGAAATATAGATCTTTCTCTTTTAAATCACGATCTTCACGTACCGGTCAAATATAAAGTCATGTCGAATTCTCGACCAGACTCTGCTGGACCGTTGTCTACGATGGCTTCTACTGTGCAATTCTCAGATCTCGAGGACTATAAAGAAAATATTCAACCACTACGAGAAGGCAGATCCGCCCAGTCTCTAGTAAAAGCACTATCGGTAGCACCCCTGGACTCTAAAGACGCTCATGCGGTAGAACGGACCAAGTTCGAAGAAGAAATCGCTGAATCTAGTGAGTTAGATGACCCTATTGAACCATATCTCAATTACATCAAGTGGATTAATAATACATTCCCACAAGGCCAAAATAACGACAGTGGGCTCGTTCAGATTCTGGAAAGATGTACTTCGCAATTCCGAGACGCCTCATTTTACAAAGATGACTCGAGATATCTAAAAGTGTGGATGCAATATGCCAAATATTCGGATGCTCCGAAAGATATCTTTACGTATTTAGCTCGTAAAGAAATCGGAAAGAATCTGTCGTTATTCTACGAAGAGTATGCTTCTTATTTGGAGACCAATAATTGCAGGAACCAGGCTAATGAAGTGTATGAGATTGGTATTTCCGTTGGAGCTCGTCCTTTTGAGCGACTCAAACGGCGATATCACGAGTTTTGTGAACGGTTAGCAGCATGTCCTCCATCTGACAATGAATCGAACTCACCGGTGCTCCCTATAGTTAGACAAGCACTGGCGCTGAAAGACGGACCATTATTATCTGACCCTCTGCCTGGTAGTGTCCCTTCGTCTTACGATGGGAGTGTTATTCCTGCCAGTACGAAACTTCAGGTTTTTACCGACCCGGCCGGAGTCCGACCAGCGAAAGCAGTCAATAGTGGTGGATGGGATTCGATTGGAACGTTAGCTTCTCGAAGAAAAGAGAATCTAGTCCAACCGACTTCATGGGCCGGTCAGAAACTGCCTTCTGCGACTGCCACTGCTTCTAAAAGGACTCTTTCAGTTTTCAAGGATTCTGTAAGTACATGAAAGCTACTTTCCCCATACCATGCTAACGAACAATTAGGCTCCTGCTGTTTCTGGTTCACGCGAAGAACGAATTGCCATTGCAATTGAATTCTTGCAAGATGAAAACGGAAATGAATTTTGCCTAGAAGAGGTGCTAGCCAGATCTCGGAACTTATTGGATGTCCAATACCCCCGCCAGTCATCAAATCAAACAGAGGTATTTGAAGCTCCTCTCAATGGTAAGTCAAAGACACGAGATGGAACGAAATATTTGTTCGTACAATCCTAACGCTGCTAGACGAATCTGAAGCCACTACAGTCCCAAGATCCCCTACAATGACCTTTCACACAAAAGCAGCCACTGAAGAAATTTACGAAATGTTCAATCAATCACTAAAGGCTGATAGCGACGATGGATATAGTGATGATAATGATAACGATAATGACGAAGACGAAGATGAAGATGAAGACGAAGACGAGGACCACAGTCAATACCAAGGTAATGATGACGACGACAACGACGACGACGAAGATATGAGTAAGAACGAAGGACGTCATCAACAGGATATTTCTAACACTAATTCAAGTCAACAATACAAAGACCAGCTACAACTAACCACTCCGGCCAAAAGCTCTCAGCCACATTTTCGAAAGTCGAGAATGCCTGCTATGACCCCGATTGCCGAAGCAACAGAGGTCGCCAGTCCCAGTTCTCCTATAATGAAGAACCAATTAGTAAACCCTGCTCACGACGCAGTTAGAATGTCTTTGTGGCCAAAAATAAAACCGATACTTGATGCTGCTGGAATATATAAAAAAGTCAATTCCACCTTCGGTAAATGTGACATGATTAAAAAGTCGTTAAGGATGATCAAGTCGGGCGACAAAGCTTCATCTAAAGCACAATCGAGTCTTATTGTTGAATTTCCGGGCAGCGAAGACATATTCTGCCTGAAACGAATACTCGGTGAAGGCACATTTGGTTCAGTATATCTTGCAGAGTCTGGTTCGGGCCAACTAAAAGCTATAAAAGTAGAGTCAACTGTACTACCATGGGAGTTCTATTCTATGTTGACAGCTCAAGAAAGGCTTGTTTCAAGTCGTGACTTTCAATCAATTGTTGGCGTCGATGCTCTTTACGCATTTGACGATGAGCAGTACTTGGTACTTGATTTCGCGTCTCAAGGAACTATTCTTGATTTAGTCAACTCAGCCAATTCACTCAGTGAGGGCAGCCCTGGTTTGGATGAGATGGTGGCCATGTTCTTTACGGTCGAGCTATTAAGAGTAATCCAATCCCTTCATTCAGTGGGTATCATTCATGGTGATCTTAAACCCGATAACGTTATGGTCAGGCTTCCAGAAGAGGGCGATAATCACTGGGATAAATTATATAGACGCGATGGTAGTAATAATTGGAACGAGAAAGGTATAACTTTAGTAGACTTCGGAAGAAGTATTGATACAAGTCTATTCCTTTCTGGTACTCAGTATATTGCTGACTGGGATACCGATCCAGAGCTAGACTGTATTGAGATGAGAAACAACTTACCGTGGAGTTACCAAACGGACTATCATGGACTGGCAGGAATTATCCATTTGCTACTGTTTGGTAAATTCCTGAAGACACAGAAAGAGGTGGTTGGAAGTGAAACGATATTAAGACTAGCATCACCCTTAAAGCGATATTGGCAGAGGGACATTTGGAATCAATTATTTGAATGCTTATTGAACTCGTCGCTAGCGGCATCAAAACTGGGGTATCATGGCCTGCCGCTCAATGGTCACTTGGATAAAGTAAGGAAGCAATTCGAAGAGTTCCTCGAACAAAGGAGCGAGGGACAAGGAGTCTCTTTAAAGACTGCATTAACGAGGATACAACAAGAGCTGAGAGAAAAGAGAAGGAAGTAGTGCACTTCCCGTGCGCTTCTCGTGCTCTTATTGAATATAAATATAAATTTTTGTTGATTAATAAATTATATATGTACTACAGTTTTTTATTCTACTAGCTCAGGTGCGTTATCACCCATAGCCTTTTTCTCTAACAGACCTTTAACTTTTGAAATGAACTTTTTGATAGGCTGCTGCCTGGATATATCTTCTGCTTCCTCTTCCGTAACGATTCGCTTCGTCAACAGATTGAAGATATTGCCAAATGTTAGAGCCATGACCGTCCCAGTGAGAATAATTACATTGTAAGGCATACTGAAATCAGGGGTTGGCAACTGTAATAATAACGAAGTAGTTCTAATTGCGTACTGTAATTCGCCATTATTATCCACAGTTGTCAGCACTCCTGGTGCGATGTCAAACCCATAATTAGCATCAGGAGGGTATTCTTCTATAAAAAGATGGGCTTTATCGAACTCGTAACTCAGAGATGCCGATGTAGCAGGAGGAAGCTCAATCTCAATCTCTAACTGGGAAGGCTGTTTTCGGTCTACTGCTGGCAGGTAATAGATATCTTGGAGAACGTTTGAATATTCGCTTCCATCAGATACATTAGAATCTGACAAGGTCTTGGCTTGAAGGTCTAATGTGTGAAGATATAAACGCATGTACCATGGGAAGGTTTCAAAATAAACAAACCGAACAGGATTATCCGGCGACGGGTTCGAAAAAGTGGTTCTGATACCGCCTCTTTCAAGGCCATAACCAGTGAACGAGCGCTCTACAAATACCGGTTGTTGAATAGGATGTATAATGTCACTACTGTCGCCACTATTGAATCTAATATTCGTGAGAATGTCTTTTTCGAGTTTGAATGTTTTGTCTTGTACAAGTAACATGGGAGTGGTCGCTGCGTCAGATGAATCACTATTACCGGATATAAAGTCTGTTTCCCACGCGTCTGAAGATTTGATAGTAATGTGTTTGTCATTCTCTGCTAATGGACACGAGCCTTGGATTTGCCGACCGAATATGTCAGACAACAGCCAATCGACATTTGTATCTTCTTTTAATGGGAAACAGTGGTACTGCGAACTATAAGACTTCGAAGTGTCACAACGCAGCTTATCAAAAGCAGTTGGAACTGGGACTGGTGAGACCTTTCGGTTGATTGATCGAGACACATCAATAACAGCATTGATCGTCTGGGTCATTTTTTTACGACATATTTCGCCTTCACACTCAACAGACACATCAATTGCCATTCCCTGCCATTGAGCATCAAAAATCTTATGCCCATCAAGTAGAGAAGAGATACCTGCTTTACCTTTACAGGGTAATAGTTTAATAAATGGAGTGAGGTTCTCGGTACAGACAGGCTCTCTAGGTAGAGCACCTCGTAAAAGATGAAGATTACCGCCTCGTTTATCATTAACCAATCCAAATGGTTGAAATGATTTGACGGGGAACGAAGTAGTGGCGTCATCGATGAAATTTAAAGATGCGCAAAATAATCCTGACAATGTATGCACCAACCGGCGCCAATTGGCTCTTGCCTCGGTCAGGTCCTCGCCTTCTACCCAAGCCCATAATTCTACACCAAGTCCACCAGAAAACTTTCCTTGCTCAGGAGGAGACCCCCAATTTTCAGCGTCCCACCACCCTTGGGAGAATCTCAGATGCAGTTCCTGAGTCTTTGACTGCTCTAGGATCTGTCCTAGAGATCGAGGAAACACAGAATATTCAAGAGATGTTCCGTGAGGATCATTCGATGGAACGGAGTATGATTCGAACGTGAAGGTAGTTAATAGAGTATTTTTAGGTAGAGGTCGTAGGGTCAAATGTTCGGTATAATTGGTTATGTCGGGAGGAGTGAGAGGAGTGCTCGAAGTAGCAATAGCTATGCTAGAAAAAGCTAAGAATATAAGGAGTAAAAAGGCATTTATTAGCCTAATTTTGGCGGCATTCATTTTTAGTTTCTGGGCGCTATTTTATTCCATTGGTTGGATTCATGAAAATAGCGCTTGTTTCTGGCGTTACGATAGCTTGAGTCCTGTTCTATATAGTATATGGGCTCTCTGGCATCAAGTGCACATCGAGCGATGAAGTCGGTAGTTAACTGAGATAAATGCGCAGGGGACTATTGTGCGGCTGAACAACCGCTACATTTTGACCGCATTAGAAGTTTCAATGTTAGCTACTAAGGCTAACCACGAACTTGGAAGAAAGATCTTTTGATTTAGAACAGACTTTCAGTTGCATTGGTTTAGGTTGCAATGTCTGAGGGTGAGTATAAACTATAAGGGCGTAGCGGTGTATTCGAGCCAAGCGGCAGTCCTAAAGCTGATCAAAGAGTACATCACTTGAAAATAGGCGTTGACCGGAAATAGAAATATACTAACTATGATAGAATCTGCTAATAAAGATGAGTCAGGACCGCGAGGAGGCCGTAGACTGGTCGGCCAGTATACGGTTCCAAAGGATATGGTCGATGAACTGATTGAGGGAGATGATTTCGACCCATTAGCTGACAGGAAGAAGAAGAAAACTATTGCTGATCGAGAGTCGGACTATCATAAGAGAAAGTTCAATCGGGAGATATCTCCAGAGAGAGGAGAGGGTGTCGTAGATGAATCACGTAACTATAAGGAAATCATGGAGGAGAGAAGAATAGAGGAAGAAGAGAAGCGAGTAGCTG
Organism: Sugiyamaella grinbergsii; assembly: GCA_030579895.1. Classification (NCBI taxonomy): domain Eukaryota; kingdom Fungi; phylum Ascomycota; class Dipodascomycetes; order Dipodascales; family Trichomonascaceae; genus Sugiyamaella; species Sugiyamaella grinbergsii. The sequence continues at coordinate 12,222 of JAKTRT010000095.1, read as the reverse complement.
CAATCATTGAACAGAAAAAGAGAGAGGGTGGCAGTCGAGTCGAGGCTCACCGGGAGAGGGACCAGATGTCAGTTGATGGAGATATGACACCACCCCCAGACGACAATAGAACTCCACCACCAGAAGATATGACGCCTCCACCCGAGTCTCCCAAGCTAACCGGCAGGAAAAGGAGATGGGACGTTGGTCCTGAGGACGTGAATAAACCGGCAGACACTGTAACGACCTCAGTGCCGGCCGCAAAGAAGAGATCTCGTTGGGACGAGCCACCCCTTGCCAAAAACGGAACCCAATCAGTTGCTCCTGCTCCTCGTAGATCGCGCTGGGACAAACCTCCACCAGACGCTTCCGGATCAGCACCTACGGGACCTTCACCAAAAGAAGATGGATCACAGGAAGATCAAAATGAATTTCAATCGCTTCTAAGCAACGAACTTCTGGACCAATTGCTTCCTTCTGAAGGGTACGAGATTGCTGTGGCTCCAGCAAATTACGTCCCAATCCGCATTTCTGCCCATAAGTTACTATCAGACCCATCAGGCGGCAATACAAGCGGGTTTGTTATGCTGGAAGATAACACTGCATTAGCGACGGCCGAAGCATCAAAGGCACTTCCTACAGAAATACCAGGAGTCGGAGAACTACAGTATTTTAAAGAAAGTGATAGAAAGCATTTCTCGAAGTTACTAGAGACCTCTGATCCAAATGCTCTATCGGTAGATGAAATGAAGGAACGCAAAGTTATGAAGCTCTTACTGAGAATTAAAAACGGTGCTCCGCCTGTGCGAAAAACGGCATTGAGACAATTCACTGACCAGGCGAGGTATTTTGGACCCAAAATCTTATTCAATCAGATCCTCCCACTATTAATGGAAGGCTCACTTGAAGACCAAGAACGTCACAACCTAGTCAAAGTAATTGACAGGGTGCTGTATAAGTTGGGTGATTTGATACGTCCTTATACTCATAAGATTCTCGTTGTAATTGAACCTTTGCTTATCGATGAAGATTTCTACGCCAGGGCTGAAGGACGAGAGATTATCTCCAATTTATCCAAAGCAGCTGGTCTTGCACATATGATTGCCACTATGCGACCAGACATCGACCATGACGACGAATATGTACGAAATGCTACTGCCCGTTCATTTGCGATTGTTGCTAGCACCTTAGGAATCCCAAGCTTGTTGCCATTTTTAAAAGCTGTATGCCATTCAAAGAAAAGTTGGCAAGCCAGACACACTGGTATTAAAATCATTCAGCAAATTTCTGTCCTGATGGGAAGTGCCATCTTGCCACATCTCAGTGGATTAGTAAGATGTATTGGAGATGGCCTGACAGATCAAGAATTAAAAGTTCGAATGATGTCTGCATTGGCACTGTCTTCGCTAGCTGAAGCTGCTACTCCATATGGTATTGAATCATTCGAGTCAATCCTGCAATCTTTGTGGACAGAAGTCCGAAGGCACCGTGGTAAAGGATTAGCAGCTTTTATACGCTGTATTGGATTCATCATCCCTTTAATGGATCCCGAATATGCCAATTTCTACACTCGTGAAGTCATGACCATCCTATTAAGAGAATTCAATTCCCCAGATGAAGAAATGAAGAAAACCGTTTTGAAAGTCGTCCAGCAATGCTCAGCCACTGATGGTGTTACTGCTCAATATCTTAGAGAAGAGGTGATACCTCCCTTTTTCAAGCATTTTTGGGTTCGCCGATTAGCGCTAGACAGACGGAATTATCGATTAGTCGTTGAAACCACTGTTGAATTGGCCCAAAAGGTTGGCGGAGCAGAGATTATTGAGCATGTCGTTGATATTCTCAAGGACGAATCTGAGCCATTCCGGAAAATGGCTGTTGAGACTATTGACAAAGTGATTGGTTCTTTGGATGCTAATGACATATCAGGAAGAACAGAGGAGCGCCTGATAGATGGTATCTTGACTGCTTTCCAAGAACAAACTGTAGAAGACGCGGTTATTTTAAATGGATTTAGTACTACCGTCAATGCTTTGGGATACCGTACCAAGCCTTATATTCCTCAGATTGTCAGCTCGATTCTTTTCCGTCTTAATAACCAATCTCCAGCGGTTCGTCAGCAGTCTGCAGACCTCATAGCAAGAATAGCGGTTGTCATGAAGAAGTGCGACGAAGATGCTCTTATGGGTAAATTAGGACAGATTCTGTATGAACAATTAGGTGAGGAATATCCTGATGTCTTGGGGTCTATTCTTGGTGCATTGCAGGGTATCGTTGCAGTTGTGGGCCTTAACTCCATGCAACCACCGATTCGAGACCTTCTTCCACGATTAACTCCAATTCTCAGAAACAGACACGAAAAGGTACAAGAAAACGCCATTGACTTGGTAGGTCGCATAGCTGACAGAGGCGCTGAATTTGTCAGTGCTCGAGAATGGATGAGAATCTGTTTTGAGCTTTTGGATATGCTGAAGGCCCAGCGGAAATCTATCCGTCGTGCTGCCAATAATACCTTTGGTTATATAGCCAAAGCAATTGGTCCTCAGGATGTGCTTGCTACCCTTTTAAGTAATTTACGAGTCCAGGAGCGTCAATCGCGTGTTTGTACTGCTGTTGCTATTGGTATTGTAGCCGAGACTTGTGCACCCTTTACCGTATTGCCAGCGCTCATGAACGAATACCGCGTACCAGAAATGAATGTCCAAAACGGTGTTTTGAAATCCATGACATTCATGTTTGAATATATAGGAGATATGGCCAAAGATTACGTTTATGCTGTCGCTCCACTGCTCGAAGATGCATTGACTGATCGAGACTTGGTTCATCGACAAACTGCTGCAACAGTAGTAAAGCATCTTGCTCTTGGCTGTATGGGACTCGGTTGTGAAGATGCTATGATTCATTTTCTCAATCTTATTTTCCCCAATATATTTGTAACGTCACCTCATGTAATCGATCGACTTCTTGAAGGTATCGATGGATTACGAAATTCTGTTGGTGTTGGAATTGCATTGAATTATGTATGGGCTGGTTTATTTCAAGCAGCCAAAAAGGTCAGGTCTCCGTATTGGAGAATGTATAATGCGGCCTATGTACAGAGTGCTGATGCGATTGTGCCATATTATCCTGAGCTTGAAGAGCCGGAATATCGTAGACATGAACTTGACGTGTGGATTTAATATGTACTATTATTAAATAAAAAACTATTTATTGTATATTATGAGCTTACGACTTATTGCTGGACGCATGTTTGACTGTGAACAGTCGTCAGTTGAATGATTGGAAATTTTATTTTATTATGTACTAAAGATCTATTTAATCATTTTAGAGGTTTCTTCTATAGATGCATCACTACTTGCCTCTTCCTCTTCTTCCTCTTCCGTACTCTCTTCCTCACTTCCTTCTTCCTCTTCTTCGCCGCTATCTTCAGTTTCCTCTTCACTGCCCTCACTCTCCTCTTCACTTTCCTCACCTTCTTGCTCTATATCGCCTAAAAATTCATCCAGAGTCTGTTGTGTCAGCTTCTTGCCATTTGTACGTAATCCATGAGATTCTGGCTGTTTATACGTTCGGCTCGAAATTGAAGTAGGGGGTGGACTCTGTCGATATTGGGTGCTGGCATTAGACAGAGCGCTGACAGAATCTTGTCGAGCATCATTCTCCTCGCGAATAGATGGATCTACAAGGAGATCGGGCGAAGTCCATAATGGAAGTTGCTGGTATCCGTCTACTGGGTGTCCTAGGATAAGACTAATGGAACCTAGATGGAGCTTACCTATGGCATTGCCATTAGCAGCGTTTGATGCCGTTTTTGCTCCAAATAGCTTCTCTTCAATCGAAATAACCGGGACGGGCTTGGGAGCTTGAAGAACTAGAAAAGCAATATCATTGTTGATAGTTGAGTTTAATAATGCAGAGAACATACGAGCACGGTCTCTTATATCATACGACGAATCGTATCGGGCTAATCGCATAATATGGGAGAACAGTTTCGGTATAACCTCGTTGCTCCTTGCGTTCCTCGTATCTTCCTCAGCAGCTTCATCCATTTCGTTGGACTTTTTCCTATCAAGATAATACGAGTAGACCTTGGCGGCAAGAACTATAATTTGATATCTTACTTGATCATCTTCATAAGCGAATGTTTTTGTGCACTTTCTTAAGACGTCAGGGGCAATTTCGTATGCCAAGCCAGCAAATTCACCTACCAGCCATATAATACTGGCTTTCGCACTGGATACTAATGGTCTGTCAAGACAAAGTGCTAGTCTAGCCACTGTTGAGATGTGATTAGTCGGATCATTTTGAATCAAGAAACGAATCGATGTTAACGACTCACTGACCACGATTGGTTTATCGGATTCAACTTGACGCAACAGCCAAGAAAGGATCTTACGTGATGATGATATTGAGTTTAACGCACATCTGGCTATTGATTGCATTGCAGAAGCAACAATTTTGGGGTTATTTGATGTGGTAGCATAGTGCTTGATGTCAGTTAAAACAGTATTGAGGGCTCTATCATTTACTAACAAAGTGAGAATTTCAAACTTCAACTTGACTACCGTGGCACTATCACTAGGAAGTACATAAAAGTATGATAAGAATGGGAGAAACGACTTCGTTCTTGTGAGTGCCATTATTCGGATATTGAGAAGAGCGATATACTGGACAGACGAGTCGCTTCGTAATAACCGTACTACAGGTTCAGCCACTTCGTAGTCGTGGAATGTTTCTCTAGTGCCCACATAAAAGTAGAGTTTAGCAACAGCCAGTATAACAGCACCGTTTCGACTGAATAAAAGAGAACTAGCTGCTGTAAATAACAGTTGGACGTCTGAATCTACAACCACCGATCGTTTCTCGTCATTCTCGTCGAAACCAGTACTGGTCTCGTATGAATCGTCATCGACTGGAACTAATTTCATCTCCTTACTATCAAGGGAATCGTTATCGACTTTAAATACCCTAGGCTTGGCTAGATATAACCGGGAATATCGAGTAAGCAGTCCCAGAACCGTTACTTGACTCCATTCATCCAATTGAGATAACCGCCTACATATGCTTCTATACGGTTGGTGCAATAAATCCAATCGATCAGGAAAGTATTTGCCTAAAGTGACTAATGCCGAACTCAATACGGAAGAGTCTCTATCCGAGAGCATCCTTGTTAATGTATCAATTAAGTTTGTCCCGGTAGACGGATCCAAATCATAGCATTTACCTATGGCTTGTACGGTTGCTCTTCTCACAGCTGGAGATAAATCATTACAGCATTGTTTGATTGCCAATTGCACAATTGGAGCAATTACAGGAACTCGGATAGCGGAGATAACTCGAACTGCCAACGCGCGGATTACGGGACTTTGATTTCCCAAAGACTTCTGAATAGTATTAATTGATAGTAATGCCAGATCAGGCTCATAGTCGGCGTACCTTAGTAGATAAATATAAACTAGTTTCCTCGTTTCAAGGCTTGTGGATGCAATATTTTTGATGACATCGGCGAAAAATTCAGACGCATCTCGACCCTTGGCCATATACTGAGGGGTTGAGTTAGAGAGGGAGCAGACCAGACGGAACAATCGAGCTGTATGATATACACATAACCACAATCATACCACCACTATTTCAACTTACGCTAATGACATGCTTCATTCCTGACAACTTATCTCTCTCGGATCGGCCGTTAAGAAGGTTCGTGATATCTTTCGGCTGGGCAGGAGTCTCGTCCATCAGTCGAAGCGACGCGGAACTGGCAGCCTCTAGAGTCAGCTCGCGCGCCGACTCCAGCATAGCGCCTATTTTCGACAGGGAGTCTGCCATTCTCGGTATCGAATGCCAATACTACTACCAGAGCTCAGGAACCTGGAATGGTGGCTCCGTTGTGTCTTTGATTTGGCTTTGGCCCTAGACGATTTCTAGCCGCGCCCACGCATCCGTACTGATCTCGAACCTAACCCACCGTTTCTGCTTAAGGTTGAATAGATCAATAAAATAAAAAGGGTCTGGTCTAGTCAGCTATATATATCATAATCGATAAACATAGGTAGTCTTTCTAAATATCTACTCAGTTACTCTAGAATGGATCCTCGTACGGATCTTCTTCGTCATAATCGTCGTCCTTTTCGAACTCGTAAATGACGGCTCCTCCTCCAACTCCACCTTCACCCAATTCTTGTGCCTGTAAGAACGGCAGCTCGACATTATCACGGGCCACTTTCTGCCGGTCTGATGTGGTCAGATTAAACGTCGTGAGACCCTTTAACAGCTCTTTGTCCTCTTCTGGTCTTTCCTCATCGCTTGGGTTCTTTGGAATGATATACTCAATAGAGTGATCCGTTGCAGAAACGGTATACGAAGCACTGATTCCTCTGCCCGACCTCCTTCTATGTACCAACTCCACATGATAAAGCGGCTTGTTACAAACTCCGTTGGGAATTAACAGATTCGACAGATAGTTCCGCAGATACTCCTGAGTGTGGAAATCTTGCGACCGGGCTATCATCGGGCTCACTTCTACAGTAGATGTAGCAAAGTAAGACATAATTGACAATGGAGATGGATAGTAAGGACTGGAAGAACCAAAGTCTTCATGATCTGTATTAGAATGGTAGACGGCGATCAAGCTGACATTCTGTCGAATCAACGACGTCAAGAATTGCACTAGCGCATTTTCTGGAATATATGCTAGCGTATCGACTACCACCACTGCTTTTTTGGTTTTCTCCACTAATGGAATCACTTCCTCGACAACCTTGGCTGGCGACTTCTTATGACAATCTACGACTCGATTTATTCGTTTGTGTTTTGAAAGAGTCTCATATGTAAGCAAGATCACTTCTGCGTCTGCTGGGACCCGGTAATACCATTCCTGAATGAAGTAGTCTGCTGATTGGGCTATCGTATCAGTCACTAGAACGAACCGTGAAGTGTCTTTCAACGACAGCAATCGCAGCAATAACGCTGAATGATGCTGATGTGTAGGAACCATTGATCAAGTGATCAACTAATAAATAAATAAATAAGCCTGTTAAGGTAGGAGAATTGCTGTGAGAATAGACTGACAACTCGAGACTGAGCTGCGAAACTTTTTATTGTAATCTGCACGGAGAGTTGGTGGCATGCGATGATTTGAGGTCTAGGGTTGAAGAGTTGCTTGCGGTATACGGGGGTTGTTCACGGCAGAGGTTTTGTACTGTTTTCTATGGCCATTCATTAATTCTCTTAAAAATCAACTCTACTAACAGAAATATGACTTACGCAATATTTCCCGTCTAGTTTTTCTGAACAATTGTATTAGCAGAGGAATACCTTTTTCCTCCTCTCCCAGCCGTAGATTATTATTAGCCGTGTAATAATAAATAGAGCCGAGTTCATAAATCTCATGAACTTGCTCCCTGCATATACTACTGTACATCTATCTATCATTCACATCTACCACTATGGGAGTAAGAGGTCTGTGGGAGGTGGCGAAACCAGTGGCTCGGCCAGTGACCTTAGAGTCTCTGTCTAAGAAAAAACTGGCAGTCGACGCCTCTATCTGGATATACCAATTTCTTAAAGCAGTCCGAGACAGCGAAGGCAATGCATTGAGAAATGCCCATATTATAGGTTTTTTCAGAAGAATATGCAAATTGCTATATTTCGACATCAAGCCAATATTCGTATTTGACGGAGATGCTCCAACTTTAAAAAAGACAACGATAAACAGAAGGCGAGAGAGAAGGCAGGGGAGAAGAGCTGCTGCATCGCAAACTGCGGCAAAGCTCTTGACAGTTCAATTACAGAGGCTAGCAGCTGCCCGAGCTGAACAGGGGGGTACATCCCTATCTAAGGGGAAGGCCAAGAAAATTAGTTCACGTCAAAATTCTTCATCTGATGCTCAATCTTATAGTACTGGTGATGAGATTCCAGAAAATGCTGTCTACTTTGATGAACGAAATGCAAAGGCGCCTCTACCAGGAACTTCGTCTACGGACGACAAAAAGCCGTTTCGTGCACAAGATCAATATCATTTACCGGAAGTTGGACAGAACCCGTTAGTGGAAGTTAATGATCCTCGACTTATGACTGAGGATGAATTAGCCGCATATGCTGATGAATTCGGCTCACAGATTAATTCTGGATTATACGATACTTCGCTGATCGACTTCGAGTCGGCTGAATTCAACTCGTTGTCAAAGACCACTCAATATCAACTTCTGAATACTGCCCGTCTACGGTCTAGACTGCGTATGGGATATTCGGCCGATCAATTGGACCAAATGTTTCCTAATCGTATGGAGTTTTCCAAGTTCCAGATCCAAAGAGTTACACAACGAAATTTTCTCACTCAGAAAGCTATGGGACTTGTCGGACTAGATGAGGATCTTTCACGGAGGGTTGCTGGTGACAAAAACAGGGAATATATTCTTAAAAGGAGTGAGAATGGATGGAGTTTGGATTTAGGTGTTAAGAAAGAAGATGATGTTATAGTGTTAGACCACGATGGGCATGAAGTTAAGATTAAAAAGGAGAACGAGAGAGAGGATGATGAAGGTGACGAAGACGATGATGTGGAATTTGAGGACATTTCTTTGGAACAAGCCGAAGGTGCCAAGCCTGAGAATCCCCAAATCATTGACGGTGTCCCGCCAGATACTGCTGAAGCAGCAATGATTCTTCCTGATTCTTTGAATAATTTTGAAGCTCTCGTGAAGAGGCAACGCTTTTATGATGAGCGAAACCAACCGTCGACTAATAGACCAACCCAAACAAGCACTGTAACAGCCACTTCTTCAAAATTTCCATCGTCTATGAGTAAAGAGGATTTAGAGATGGCAAAAGCTATCACAAATAGCTCCTCGTTATTCGGCTCAAGCGAGAAAAGTGGGAAAGACGATAGTAACAATTTGCCTATAGTGCTTCCTCCTTGGTTCATTGATCTTGACGAAGAAGAAAAAGACGAACATGGTGAAGAGAATGAATCCAAAAAGCGCATGGAGGCAGTTTCAGGAATTATGCCGTTTGAAAAGTCCTATGAAAGTGATATAGATAATTCTGGTCTTGCATCCTACGAATACGGCAGAAAGATACTGAATGAAAGGCATAATGACGTGGAACAAAAGGAGAAAGTGAGCGAAATGGTTGAAATATCCGATGACGAAGAGGTTGAGATAGTAGGAACGTCGCCAACTCTTTCAGAACATCGAGACCTTGATTTAAATGAACTTAAAAGCGAGAAAATGGAGACTGAACCAGAATCTAGTCAGTCTGAGGTTGAATGGTCAGCATCCGAGACCGAAGAATCTCCAACAGAAACAAAAAATGAGTCTTCAGTAGAAATCCCAATGGAAGCGGTTCCACCGCCGCCAAAAGAATCAACTGCACATCCATTACAGAATTCAAGCCCACCTCCGGAACCCGCTGCACTTAAACCAGAAGATGTCGAACTAGCAGAACAAGATGCTATGTTCGACGAACAAGAAGAGGAAGAGTTAACGGAAAATCTATTACAAGAATTAGAAGAAAGCGAACGGTTTACAAAACTACTTAACAATGGATTAATGCATCAAAGGTCTAAACAAGATTATGAAAATGAAATTGAACGACTTCGAGTACAACATACAAAAGAAGTTCGAGATGCAGATGAGGTAACCCAAACAATGGTTAGCGATTGCCAGGAATTGTTGCGAAGGTTTGGAATTCCTTATGTAACAGCTCCAATGGAAGCAGAGGCTCAATGTGCTACTTTGATGAAGCTTGGGCTGGTGGACGGCATTGTAACTGACGACAGTGACTGTTTTTTATTCGGCGGTAACCGCGTGTACAAGAATATGTTTAGTCAGTCGAAGTATGTTGAAAGCTATGACGCCAAAGACCTTGAAAGGGAATTCGATTTAGATAGAATTAAACTGATTAAGCTGGCGTTATTGCTGGGCAGCGATTATACCGATGGTTTGGCAGGAGTTGGGCCAGTGACTGCGTTAGAGCTGTTAGCGGAGTTCAATAGTGATGACGGTTTAGAACAGTTCCGGAATTGGTGGAAAAAAGTTCAAGCGTTGGATCCAGATGCGGATTTTTCCAGCGAATTTAAGCGGAAGTTTAAAAGAAATGCATCAAAGTTGTTCTTGAACGATGGGTTCCCAGATACCAATGTCATAATGGCATATTTAGAGCCGATAGTGGATGATGATAATACGCCATTTGAATGGGGGCTGCCAGATCTTGATGGGCTGCGCGAGTTTTTGATTGGTATGACTGGGTGGACAAAGGAAAAGGTCGATGAAATGCTGTTACCGGTGATTCAGGATATTAATAAGCGGCGGTCTCGATTGGAGAAGTCGTCTAGGGCCCTGATGCAGACTTCTTTAAGTGAGTTTGCGGGAGTGTCGGCTCGGAAGAGGGTCGAGATAGGCGGAAGTAAACGAGTTCGCCAGGCTCTGGAGAAACTGATTGCACATGCTGACAATCGAAAGAAACGAAAAGGAGACTGAATGATCGAGGTGGAAATATTTTATTTATTTATTTATTTATTTGTTTTACTTTTTACATGGATTTATGAAACGTTATGCTGTTAGAAGCGAACCTTATTTACGATTGATGGATATTATGTACAGTATACAGTTTGAGTTTGAAGGCTGAAAGGCATGCTAATGATGTTGAAGCGCGAAAATAGCTAGATACATGATGTACCCCTGTCCATCGTAGAGGTGCCGGACCCAATCAGGGGATTTTCAGTACTGCACACTCGTTTCAGATTCAGATTCAGATTCCGCCAGAACGGAGTGAAAAATTTCGGATTTGTGCAGCAAAGGAAAAGTGGAATGGTCGAAGAGCGAACAGGACAAGGCCATATATCAGACGAAGGGGGTGTTTCAAAAAAAAAAAAAAAGACAACTATTTAGTAAGACATTGTTGAGTCGAGTGAAACGGGCAGCAGGTCAAGCAAACCGACCGACGATAAGGTAAGATGGATAAGCAGAGAATCAGAAATGGTTTTCTATTACGAGGTTGCACATTTTTAGGTAGCTGGTTAAACTTTATTACTTGTTATACTGGTCTGTGTGGAGTGAGCGCAGGGAAGAAGATGTTTTTTTTCTTCCTAATCTATACAAAGAAATATATCCGCCTACTAGTGTCGGACTCGTAGTGTTTTATAGCGTGATCCAAAGAATTTTTCCGATGGGCAGCCTCTGCTTGATTGTCTCCCAACTGCATGTGGCGTGACTAACTGGATTATTTATCTTTAAACAAGACAACCTGCCGTATTAAAATCGACACATCGAACTTGGATATCTATCTAATCGTTCCTGATCCGGAGTGATAGCCGTTGTACTGTGACCACCCCTCTGACTGGCGATATGTTGGATATCATTTCGATCTTTTGCGAAGCGGATGGGCGTGGGTGCCTACCGCTCTTTTGCTGTACGCCTAGTCTCTCCGCCCAGCCAGGGTCCGCCCAGTCAGGGTCCGCCCGGTCAGGGTCTGCCCGGTCACTGCACGCCCAGTCACTGCACGCCCAGTCACTGCACGCCCAGTCACTGTCCGCTCAATCACTTTCCAGCTCCTGACGAAACAAACGACCAACCCGCTTCTCCATCTCTGGCCAAGAAAAATCTTTCATACTAACCGAAAGACTGCCTCCCTAAAGCAACCTCCCGTCCGTCCATTTCTTTGTGCATATTATTATTGTCAAACTTAGTTATGCATGCGGCCGGAATATCTTAATATTCCATCAACAACAGGAGATGTTGGGACAGCAACCAGTTTTTTTTTTTCGCATTTCCGACTAGTCGTTGTATGAGCTATCTCCACTTTTCAAATAACTCCTACGAATGATAGCCATACTATATACCACCTTACACACTCACTGGGCAGTGATACCACACTCCACGATCTCGCGCTACTACTAATTAACAAACTACCTCTTAAAGCTACCGTAATTCTTATTCTCGTCCTCGTCCTCTTTCTCCTAAGCTTCGCGCTTTCTTCTTTATTCTCTTGCTACTTAGATTTGTATGCAATAAATCTTCTTATCTGCCTACCGACGATGCCGAGATCCGCTTGTTTATTTTGCTTCTGGCGCATCCTATGAGTCGCTAGGCAGCTAGCTACCTACCTGCCTACCTACCTGCCTACCTACCTACCTGCCTACCTACCTGCCTACCTACCTACCTACCTACCTACCTACCTACCTACCTACCTACCTACCTACCTACCTACCTACCTACCTACCTACCTACCTACCTACCTACCTAC
>JAKTRT010000094.1:0-26656 GCA_030579895.1 Sugiyamaella grinbergsii | reverse complement strand
GTAATCATATCTTGCCATCCCTCTTTTTCATGATCTGAGTGGGAAGGGGAGAGAGGGGGGGAGAGAGGGAGAGAGGGAGAGAGGGAGAGAGGGAGCGAGAGAGAGAAATTGAAATTAGGTTTGATATATATATATATATAGACACAGAAGTGGTAAATCTATATAGAAATGATGATACCATACGTATGTGAACAAGACATTACTTGGCATATTCTACTCATATCATTATTTATCCTATCTATAGATATTGTTCGCGAACGAGCTTAGTCGGTATTGAAGTAATCTTTAACGTGAATATTCGCTTTCTAGATTCTACAGCCGCGAAAGGCCATATCAACTACAGCGGTTGCTTAAAGCACTCCCTAGCTTTTACAATACAATTAAACTCCCAAGGCCTATTAGACGGCGCGTATAAACTCCCAATGTCTATTAGACGGCGAGTATCCATACAGACGAAATCAATAATCCCTACCACCATTGCCGTGCGTGTGCCATATATCCGTGTGTACTACTACCTCACAAGCATCTACCTCTCTAGCCAGTAAGGGCGAACAGTAGTATTCCACCTGGTTGGTTACCTGGTTGCGCTTACGAAACGGCACCACAGCTGGCCAGCCGCTTGGCTAGTACTTTGCTCCCGTCCCTTGCCCGTGTTCCTATTTAGGCAATCGACCACGGCAATAGCATTTCCCAATTCTAGCTACTCCTAAGATCGGCGGGTTTAGTGTACCGGCCAAAAGGTTCTACGGTTGGAAGCAGCTTCTATTATATGAGCAAGGAAACGAGATGGCATCACAGTTCCTGTTATGAGGCGAATCTTCTTACTCTCAGACACTACCAGGCCTATCGTCGGTTGCTGCCCTTGTGACGTAGAATGCAAAAAAAAAAGTTCCTGGAGATTTTTCTTAATATTCAGATGGTAACGAGCGTAAGTAGCAACAGTCGATCCTATCCAGATGAATATAAGCAGGTAAAAGGTCTCAAAGGAAGAAGCTTAACGCCCTCTCCAGTGGTGGACAAAGGTGGACAAGTAATGTGAATAGAGATACTAGGCCCATGACGTACGATTAAGGTCCAAGCTGAACGTTAAAAAAGGGCGTTATTTACTTACTTTTGTACCGCATGTTGATTAGGTTTTATGGCCTGCTTTTTTTTTTATTATTTCTGCCCTGAGCATGGCTATCGTCAACATAGTCGAATTACCTAAATGGACTGAAGCGGAATGTTTCAAGTACATGAAGCAAGAGAAGAAAGAGAAACCGGGCGGAAAAAAAAAATTGATTTCGATTTCGATTTCGCAAGGCTGCGGCAAGTGTGTGTGTGGGATGTACGAGGCTTTCCGTTCGTTGTCGGTTGGGTGATAATTGGCAGCTCCATTTCTAAGAAAACTAAAAGCATTCTGTTTCTCTGTCCACCAACAGCCGCCGTGGAAAATGGTTTTGATGTTGACACGGCGGGGCGGGTCTCAATCCAATACGAATCCATCGGCTGCTTTGGTGTATGGTATGTACCCAGAGCGTATTGCTGCTACATGGGGGTTTCTCTAGGTCTACATTGGAATCTGATGGAGAAATGTCTCTGCACGGGCCTTCTCAGGATGGTAGAACGCTTGCGCATGGTGCATGGAATTTAGATATCCATAGGCAGACTAGGAGTAGTAAATCCGGTGGCTTTTATGAGCGAGCGAATAGTCCAGCACGGCTAGAGATAGCTTGTTGGTTGGTTGGTTGGTTGGTTGGTTGGTTAGTTGGTTGGTTGGTTAGTTGGTTGGTTCGCGGTCTATTTATTTGGCTGTCTATTTATCTAAACGCGTGTTGCTGACTCCATACCAAGCTCCATCCTATCACCACCACCATCTACGACTACAACTACAACTACAACTACAACTACAACTACAACTACAACTACAATCATAGCAACCAATCTCAAACCCGCTGCCTAAGCGGTACCCGCAACTACCGACTCCATCGCAAACGTGGGGACGACGAGGCAGTGTAAAAACAATTCATGAAACCGTCCTCTAGCCCTTGCCATGAACCTTTGACTCGATAGTCGGCTAAATAGCGCCGTACTGGACTACTACTGGACTGGTGGATTACGTAGTCGTCATACCCAAGAAAAATTATAGGATCATTTCTTTTTTCGATCTGAGCGAATATGAAAATAGAAAAGAAAAAAAAATAAAAATAAAAAATAAAATAAAAAAAATTTAATCAGTCGGATTGCTAGCAGGATGAGCCGAAGGAGCAGTAGGAGCAGTCTCTGGATTCAGAGCTGAAACGCTGGCCCAGCTAAGCATAACAATCAAAAAAAAAAGGCCTGCCGACTCGGTGGATAGGCGTTCCGCATAAGCCTTCAGCATGAGCATAAGCCCCCATTCTGAGCCCCCAATGACCCCAAAAGCATAACCCCCTTATATCCCCGTCCCCCTGATAAATATCACCTACTAAAACCAACCGTGATATATATATATATATATAACCCTTAAAAGCACCAGCAATCTCCTGGTTCGTTAAAGATTATTCAAGACATATCAAAGAAAAAGCTTTTTGAGACGACATAAAAAGACAGTTTACAGTAATATTCAACAACAGCATCAAGTATAAGCCAGAACCCCGACTCATAGTAGAACACCCACACCCCTGACAGGTAGACCTAATCTACTACTTCAACCTACCTCGTCCAGATCCTCTCCTTATCATGAGATACTTTGGCTTCAGACAATATCTGCCTCTCAAAAATGATTATACTCCACAGCCCCCGAGCGATGCCACCGAAAGAAAATTATCGTTTGATAACGACCTAGAGTCAACAACCAGTACAGTCACATCGGCGTTTCAACTTCCAAAGAAAACCCCGTTATGGGTCTCAACCAAACGACTACTGAAACGGTTTCTGCTGTTTACCATCCTATCGGTCTTGTCGCTTTTGACCCTCACCGCGATATTCAACCCTTCATATACAAACCCTAGCTCCTTCCAAGTCTTGAACGAAAGAGTATACATCGCGGCAAACATCATCAATGGCGAACTAATCGCCGGCCCCTGGGGCGACTCAGTCGTCCAGTTAATCGACCTTCTAGGTCCCAACAACGTCTTTTTGAGCATCTATGGAGGCCCCACAACCGTATTAAAGGACTTTGAATCAAGAATCAAATGCAACTACTCCATTATATCCGAAAAGGAAGACCCCATCCCTTTCGCCTCTTTACCTCACATAATCATCCCAGGCACTGACGAGAACAAACTCAAACGAACAGAGTACCTGGCCCAAGTGAGAAACAAAGCATTACAACCACTCAACAATTTATCAACCACATTTGATAAAATATTATTTATGAACGATGTTATATTCAACCCAATAGACGCAGCAAGACTATTATTCTCAACAAATGTGGTGGATGGGAAAACTGACTATAGAGCAGCCTGTGCTGTCGACTTTGTCAATGCATTTAAATTTTATGATACTTTTGCAACCAGAGATTTCGAAGGAAACAGTATGGGCTTGCCATTTTTCCCATGGTTTGCCAATGTCGGAGGAGCCCAAAGTAGGCGCGATGTGTTGATGGGTAAAGAAGCAGTTCGGGTAAAGAGCTGCTGGGGTGGTATGATAGCCTTCGAAGCGAAATGGTTTCAACCTACAAACAACTCCATACATACAGTCCACTTTCGAGCAGAGCCTGAACCGTTCTGGGACGCTTCAGAGTGTTGTCTTATCAATGCCGACCTCGAAGCCACTGCCGGCCCTGGCATTTATATGAACCCATATGTCCGAGTAGCCTATGATGAGAAGAACTTCAAGTGGCTGGCATTTACTCGTCGGTTCGAACGACTTTATTCTCTAATTCACGATATCCTTAATCGAATGGTCTCACTTCCACATCAGAACAAACGGTCTCAAGAACTTCCCGGTCAAGTCATCATCGAAAGCGAATACGACTATAGCACAAACGAATATCAACCTCACGCTAGAGTAGCCGGTGTCGGAGGATATTGTGGAAGTAGAATGCTTCAAGTCATGAAAGAAAATCCTAAACCCGGCGAGAGGATGTGGGAAAGCGTCAAGGTAAAGCGGTAATTGTACGACTAGACAAAAAGACCCCTGGGAATAGATTTATGGCATGTGATCTATTCGCTGACTGGTATATATTTATTTTGAACTCAATAAAAAAAAAACTGTCAATAAAATTTTTTTTACTTAGGTATTGCGTCGCGAGGGTGTAGGTATTACGTTACGAGAGTGTAGGTATTACATTGTAAGGGTATCTACTAAATAATATGACCAATAGCTGCTGGTTTGTAGTTCATTTCTTGGGTTTCTTGGTATATTAAGATATTAAGATATTTCATTGTTCAGTTATTAGTGCTGATTACCATTTTCTTACGTTCTCTATTTATTCTCAAACAAACATTATCGTTCTACTATCCTTCTCAGGTAGATTAAAGATTGCGTTGCTCGGGTATCTATTAAGCAGCATTAATAACTGCTGGTGCGCATTCCATTCCAATGTTATTTGCCAGTGCAAACGTCCTGGGTATTTTTATTTGGTTTTCTATTTCTTCTCAAAAATCTCCGCTTTATTACTCTTTCTCTACTGGTATTATTATCTGTAGACTTCGACCTTACCGCTATATATATATATATATATATAATGACATGAATAAATAAAAATCTACTTCCGAAAGTTCCGTTATATTAGTTTAACCGTAAATTAGGGTTCGCATGTAACGCAACAAATATATCCGACCATTGTCTGACAGAGAATAGAAATATGAAATATAATTCCAAACTCAAACTTACCATCCAATGGTGACCGACGGTAAGAATAACCAGGTGCCAATTACAATTGCCACTAAATGGCCTTACTATGTATCTTTAATCACCTAATAAATTATTTCTTAAATTCTATTGCTACCTCTCTCTCTCACTCTCTCGCGCATCGTATTTATTTCAGCCTTGCTGTCCGCGGTATCTCGCAGTACTGTACGGCCATAAGCTTGCTAGCTACTTCTCCACATTTATCTTTACTCAATACATTCTCGTGGTACAGAGATATGGACGGGGATTCGAATCTCACAAATGGTACCAGTACAGCTTCAACTCTCACTGGTACGGTGCTCACAGCAGCAACAGTATCTCTAGCATCTTCTTTAGCATCAATAGCATCTCCATCGTCTTTGGCATCTCATCTGTCGGCGACCACCCCACAACCAACCGCCATAACCAACTCTTGGACGTTGTATTTTTTTCAGATCTTGAAAACTTCCCTCACTAAATGGCCAATAAGACCGGTGGATCAGTATGTCCAGGAGTTTACAAATCTTGTCTATTTCGTTTCTGGGGTCATTCGGACCCAGGTCCGCAATAGTAAATACAGGGTATTTGGACTCACCGTTGAAGTGGTGCTTGGCCAGATCGGTAAGGTTATCTCGAGCCGGTTCCTACTGAGACAAGTGCCCCGAACAATCACCGTCACGATAAGATTACTGGTAATCTTACTGATAACAATCCAGCTGTTGTCGGTAACCGGCACCCTTCTCACGATGAGTACAACGTTTCATGACTTTCTATCTTTCATTCCTGATGTTGTTTTATCGAGAATCTCCACTATAAATTCCCTGCACATCATCCCCTTCCCTGTTGATCCTCTTAATGACCAGACTAAAATCGTCCAACGCTTAAGCAATGGTCCATGGCGTTTGGTTTTTAATTACGCTCGTGGGAAAAAGGAAACAAAACAAACCTCTGATACTTGGACGACCAAACCAACCAATTGGGCAGCTATTAATACGCCACTCTCGTCAGAGTTTGCCAAAGAAGATGTCATGTGGGACTCTTTCGTCATAATATCAATCAGTTTTTTCGTAGAGGTAATGGATGCTCTATTCCAGCAAAAGACTCCCTATCTAGAAATAGCTCTAACTCCATACTATCTTGGTATGCTCTTCGAAGGCAATGTTTTCCCCAGTACTCCCAAGTGGCTCTATTACTATAGTGATAATCTGCTGTTTCTAATAGTCTATCTATCAAGCCAAATCCTAGCCCACAGTCAGGCTATTTTTAAAAGCTATAAGTATCGGCTGATTCCGAGTACTCTAATATTCGGCCCATATGCTATATTCGAGTTACGAAATATCCTAGTGTATGGAGCCGATCAGGTCGATTCTGCGTTTGTGTGGATGGTGGCCACCTATCCATTTTTTGCCTTTATGTTTTTCTTCCTCTGCTTTACAATCTATCTACTGGCATCTTTAATAGCAGGAGGTCCTTCTAAAATGAGAACGCCCTTCGGGTCGTTTAGATTGGACTTTTCCGATTGTTTCCATGTAGCCATTTCCAAACTTTGCAGTATGACTTTTACTTCCAATTCTGACCAAGCATATATACAAGAAGCAAAACAAGTCAATGCACCAGCATCAACGTGGGTTGAAAATAGCTCTTGTGGTGATATCGACTATAGAGATATTGACCATGTCAGTAAACTGTCTAAGTTTAAAAGGGTGCCTAACTATAACTCGTTATCAATATTGGTATCTCTATTAGACCTTGTAGCCACTTTATTCATAAACGTCAAGAGGTGGCTAATGCCGAAACCAGAAAGTGGCATTGGCAATCGACGGCCGTTCACACTAGAAGACATGTCTGAGGAAGAGTCTGACGAATTCATTCCGGACGATGATGAGTCGGTCAATGAGACAGATAGTGATGTGGACTCCGACGCCGACGCTAGTCCACACCCTGAAACACCATTCGCATCACCTCTTGCTCTTGATGAGTTTCATGAATTGATATTATCCAACTCTTCTACACTGCAATCACTAATATCCCCCAATCAGGAACACAAAATACTCAGCCGTCACCTGTCCAACAATAGTAATCAGCCCTTGACTCGTTCCGAATATAAAAAACTTGTAGAGAAGGAACGAGCCGAATCTGTGCGGGTGATCCAAAATAGATGGAAACATACTGGCTCAGATGTCAACCTTAAGTCATCGGCCGGCAAAGAAGACGATGACGATCTCGATAATACCCCTATTTCGTCTCTGTGTGTCGTATGTATGAGTAATCCAAGAAAAATCGTCCTATGGCCATGTGGATGCTTACTACTCTGTTCAGAGTGTCATGAAACTTTAGCAACACAATTGTTTTCTGGCTGTGTAAGCTGCCGTCGAAAGGTCGCGTCTTATTCCCGTATCGCTGTCCCAGAAGATATAGATTAGCATGGCTCATACTCTCTATTTAAATATATCTATAATATTTATTTACCCACTATGTAAATATATGCAAAGGAAGACTGGCTGATACTGCGTAATTGGGCATATCAACTGCTTCTACAATCTTCAAGTCAACACACACGGAACATAGCATATATGCTTCGACTTTTGTAAGCGACCTTGTCGATTGCAAATATTCAATCATTCCACGAATCGCCTTTCTAGACGCTTCTCGTAGATCCGAATCAATACCGAGAATGTTATAAGACCCTTTATCAACGATACTACTGACGCCAACAGCCGGTTTCGTGACATAATGAGGTGATGCCACCCATGGTTTATCTTTATGAACTGTCAATCGAATACTGGCGTTGATGCAAGTTTCTATTGCGGTTCCGCAAACCTCGCCGTCTCCTTGAGCAGCATGTCCATCTCCACAACTAAATAGAGCACCTTTTACTTTGACTGGCAAATATAACTTGGTTCCCTCTACAACATAGCGGCAATCAATATTACCACCAGTGTCCAACGGAGGGATTGTAGAATGTTCTCCGTCGGGAGGAGCTATTCCGACTTCTCCGAGGAACGGCACGATTGGGATCTCGATCCCTTGTTTGAATTGAGCTTTTTTCGACCCTTTTGGAAAGTTCCAGATTTTCAATTCGGTATCCGGGAATTCATCACTAAGCAAACCGAAACCTGGGAAAATCGCCGTCCAGCCCCAGTCAGTTACATCAAGACTGACTAACTCAACTTCCAGTACATCTCCAGGTTCTGCTTCCTCGACATAAACCGGTCCATATACAGGATCGCATATTGATAAGTCAAAGTCCAAAGTCTCCAGTGTGGAGTTTTTGGTGATTTGACAATTGCTTGAGTCCTGAGCGTCAAATGTCACTGTATCGCCCGATTGAACCCTCAATACGGGAGGGATCTTTTTGGACCACTTAAGATGGGTTTGCCCACTATGGACATGAAATGAATGATCAGGCTTTGGCGCCATTGTTCCAAAGCAACCGGAAGTTTAGATCTCGTAAAACTGATAACTCTAGTCCCAATTATCAATTTCCGACACACTTATCTACAGATTAGCCGCCAGATCAATATTCCTGCAGGAGGATTATTATACGTTCAAACATGCAGTCCGAAATTAAACATTGTTGATCCTTGACAGTTCCCGTCAGTCTTCCGAGGGTCTCTCAAGAACCTTTTCTTCCGCACACGGAAAAAACACGACTTCTTCTTTATCATCGTCGTCCTCTACTTCTCCCGCGCCCGTAAAGAGCACGGCATTTTATTATTATTCCGCATATCTTCCCCTTCTTATTCTTCTTCGTATTCTTCCTCGTAAACATCTGATAGCATCAATTAATCAGAAAGAAATGACAATGAACCATGAACGTCAAATCGCCGGCATAGGCGACCCTATTCCTCCCAAAGAAGTTCATCCCGTGAGTTTTAGACTGCCAACTTGGGACGTAGTGCAAGGACTCATGGAAGATGAGCCCTGGGTGACGTCTAAATTGAGAACTGGCTATCCAAGATTCGCAATTCATCCCAAAGTCCAAGTTTTGTCGAGTGATCTTTTAGATAGATACGGATCACCAGGCCAGAAGTGCTTGATATTCCCGTTTTACAGTGCTGCCGTTAGATGTAAGGAATACATTGAACAATATGCCGAAGTGCCAAATGTCCAAGTTCGGGTCATGGGCTTCACCACCACTCAGAAAGAATCGGATGTGAAAAATCACTCAAAGCCAGTTGGTATTTCCGTCTTTGTGGTTTTCTTCCCCGAGTCAGAGTTTGCCATTGGTAAACAATACTTGAGATACTCAGGTGAGGCAATTACTTCAAGAATGGGAGCTTATCTTTGCCAATGTATACCCTTGAAAGTTACTGATTCGTTGGAAATGCATCAAGAAATATTTGCCAGTGAGTCGAAATTAGTTTTGAGAAAACGCTTAGCGGATATAATCAACCGGACAAGCCGATTATCTAAAGTCCCCACTCCCGAGGTTGAAGATGACGACATTTACCTGTTTCCTACTGGAATGACAGGCATTTTTAACGCTCATAGAGCAGCACGGCAAGTTATCGGAGACTATAAGAGTGTTTGCTACGGGTTTGCTTTCACTGATACAATAAAGCTACTGGCAAAGATAGGGCCCGGTTCGTTTTTCTATGGAAATGGCGAAGAAGAGGATTTGGAGAAACTGAAAAAAGTACTAGAGTCTGGCGAGAAAATAACTGCACTATTCTGTGAATTCCCGACCAATCCGTTACTCAAGTCTCCCGATCTTCAAACGATTCGCAGCTTGGCCGATAAGTATCATTTTGCTGTTGTGGTCGATGATACTTTGGCCAATTTTGTCAACTTGAATCTTCTTCCTTACGCGGACATTCTATGTTGCAGCTTGACAAAGATATTTAACGGAGCCTGTGATGTCATGGGCGGCAGTTTGGTTTTGAACAAAGAAGGAAGGTATTATAAGAAGTTGAAAGAGGCTAGTAAGGAGTTTGTAGACCACCTGTGGTGTCAAGATGCTGAATTGTTGGAAAAGAATAGTCGGAATGTTGTGGACAGAGCGTATAAATGTAACGACAATTGCAAAGCAGTAGTTGAGTTGCTGAACAAATCGAGCATTATCGAATCTGTTTATTATCCATCCAACTCGGAGAGTAAGAAACACTATGATGCTTGCATGGTGGAAAACGGGGGATATGGATCATTATTTTCAATACTTTTCAAAGATCCGGCCAATGCGAAGAACTTTTATGATGCTCTGGATATCTTTAAGGGTCCAAGTTTAGGAACTAATTTTTCTCTCTGTTGTCCATTTCCAATGTTGGCACATTATGCTGAGCTTGATTTTGTTAGCACATTTGGTGTCGACAGGAACCTTGTCCGAGTTAGCATTGGGTTAGAGGATAAGAAGGACTTGTTGAAGAAGTTTGAAGCTGCCTTGGTCGCTTGTATACTGTAATATATAGATATATACGGGAGCTGATAGTTAAATGTGATTTAATTGACACTGAAGCTACCAGCAGTAGATAGACAGTAACGGTTTATTAGGCATTATTATATAGTTAGAGTTGCTGGCTATTTGCTATATATTTGAATATCAAAATATCATCGACACCGGTCCAGCGCCTCGAAGTAGCTCGGTCATGCAGGGTCTTCTTGTTATACATCAAGTTGCCGTCGTTAAAGACGATATTATCAAATCGTTCAATAAATTCAAAGCTAATTCTTCACTAAACAAAGGCAAATTAATTACCTGATAGTCTACTATTCTAGTATATACGCATAATAGAATTGATAGAATTAAATAATGCCATTTATGCTGCCAAACCGCACGCGCTGGTGGAGAACGCGCCAGGTGCCTTGCCTTATCTTATGCAGATTGATTGACTGTTCAATAGACTTCGGTCGAGCAAAAAAGCCCTCGAAAGAGAAACAAACAACAAATAAATAACCAAAACTGCAACTGTGAATCCATTATCAAACACCTGTAAGACCTCATTGAATCCTGTAACCATAACGAAAAACTAATTGTCATGGCATAAATATTATACGTTGGTTTCGGTCGGGCTCGTTAGTACCCCGTTAAAAAAATATAGCTGCTTGGTGTAGTTATCATCTCTGGCTGGAATTTTAAGGTTGGTATCAATCTGCCACAAGTTCCGAACTTTGAAAAAAAAAGTATCAAGATCAAAACAAAAGAGACGGTCAAGGACTGATTATTATTTTTTGGACTCATAGAGCTATACGATACTCAAATAGCTATAGACGATAAATCATAGGTCGTGCAATACGGTGTAGATTGTTAATATCTAAGGATTCATTGGTCAAGCCAATACAGCTCGTGACGACGATTTCCACGTTCACGACAATTTCCAATCCGGCAAACACGTCTGGTTGTTCAATTATATCTTGTTATTTTGTCTGTTCGGTGATCAAGCAAAGCAAATTCACTTTAGGGAACCAGTTTTGGAAATATTTCCCACAGAGCATCTTTCATGATGAGTAGCAAAACTGCTAATAGGATAAATGGCAGTATTGCGACGTCGAGGAGCGGCTCTGAATCTCCCGTGTCTCTTCCTCCAATGTTAAGTCCTACGTTACCAGCGTGGGCTGAGGAACTGATTCCTCAACGGATGCTTAGTCCGACTTTACCGCCTGAATTCGACGATTTAGGTGGTGGACCAAAGTCTTCTTCGTCAGTGATTGTCGATAAGCCTGTAATATTACAACCGGTGCCTAAAAGGGCGCCTACGAAGTTGATTAGTGAAAGCAAGGGCGATCAATCGTTGGTATCAAATGGCGCGGATTCAAATGGTAGTGTGAGCGGGAAGAAGCGTAGGCCATCGTTCATAGTTACTCTGAAAGTGGTTACGAAGGATAAACTTACTACAGAGCGAGCGAAAGACGAACGTGCCAAGGAGAAGGAGAAAACCAGCGACAAGAGCAAAGAAAGTAACAAGGTGAAAAGCTCAACAATAAAAGAAAAAGACGTGAAACGGGTCGATTCAAGCAGTTCTAAGAAACCCGCAGTGTCTACAGGCAAGAAACCAATCGGACTGGGTATTCTCGAGCCAAAAGGACAAGGCGATTCCAACGATGTCTCTTCCAACGCTAACAATAAAAAGCCTGCCAAGCGACCAAAAATCAATAGAAGCTACTCCAGCTCATCAGACGATGATGGACCATTAGCGGAGTCAGTGAAAAGAAAGAAGCTACCAATTCAGTCTCAGTCTCAAACTCTCCCGCAAAGATCTTCCACACCGTCTAAATCGCTGCCCAAGCAAAAACTGGATAAGAAAGAAAACCTGCTTAGATCAACCAACACTCCGATCAACGATAACCCACTATCATCGCCAATCTCTAAAATGTCTTCTCAGTCGTCCATATCTGCTGAAAAGCGAGAAAAGTACTACCGCCTGTTAAGGAGCAAAATGCACAATTGGATTGAGTTAGCAAGAGAAAAGAAACACGAAGCCGATAGCGCAATGGAAAAGAAGCAAGAGTCTCGGGCAGCAGTAATTAGTATGGACTCTCTGTTGGCTTTTATTGTAGGATTTGATTATGAAGATAGAGCCGACCAGATGGTTAAACGCGATGCCAATCGTAGCTCCTGGTCCACTTTGATTCCTTATATTGGAAGACTGATTCAGAATTTCGAGCAACAACGCTTCAGAGAGCTAGTAGGAATGCTTTACCAGATGCGAGCATTAGTTCATCTGCGAATAGGAGCAGCTTGTCAGAGCGAGATTCAAAAGAAGTCTAAGCTGGTCTCAGAAGCGGTAGCAGGAAATGGCGGAGATTCAGAAGACGTTGATGTCGGTAAGCTGAATCAAGAAATCATCAGTCTAACTGCCAAATATATATCGACCCACGATTCAGCTATACAAGATTTCAAATGTGGTTTAAGAGATTTAAGCTTAGAAGACGTAAAGGAGAGTTTTCCCAAAACATGGTCGAATCGTCATTCTGTGCCTAAACCGTCTAGCAAACATGAAGGAGGATATAGGCCATTAGAAGACCCATATTATCTTCCATTGCACTGCTTTTCGTCTCTCCAAGAAGCAGCAGCGTTCAGCTATAGAATGACGAAAGAATGGGCCGATCGGACAAATATCAAATATGAATCCTGGGCGCTTGTCAAAGGACTAGGTTGAAGAAATGGAATGGAGACTGTATAATGAAGAAATGATTAATGAATTTTTAAGTAATGATATTATATGATTGTGATATTCGTCGTCGTGAGCATTGGTGCTAGCTAATGATAGTACCAGTTATGAGGAGTATATACATTTTTCTATTTTATATTACAGATACGTTCGGTAGTTGAACGACTGATTACCAGTATATAGAGAAAGCTATAATGAGTGATACGAATATAAATATATATATATATTTATATATATATATAATTAGTATATCATCATATATCTAGAGACACTTCCCTCGAAGTAGCTGTCCCTTGCTCCGCTGTGCTTCATTAGTGCATATATTGTTATTAACCGACGCCGCCAGAGCGGTACACCCATCACATAATTACCGGCAGCTCTCAACCTCACAGCTAATAGACGGCCATATATCATCACCATTATCGCCAGAACCATCCTTCCAAGCACCAGCGCCGCCACCAATCACCACTTTTCACTCCACCCTCGTATAAAAAATGGCGTCGTTCTTCAAATCCCAATTGGATATTGAAATTCGTTTGGACGGTGAAGATTCTAGAACCCATGTGGATATTAAACAATCGGGAGGAGGCACAAAGGCTATTGGGGGTCCGGGGAATGCCGAAAAGACCTCTTCTACGGCTCTGGCAAGAAGACGAAGTGTGCCACTATACATGGACGGCGAATCAGTCAAAGGTTCAGTGACAATTCGGCCTAGAGATGGCAAGAGACTGGAACATATGGGTATCAAGGTCCAATTTGTAGGAAGCATAGAACAATCATCAGACAGGGGCCAACATGACGACTTCCTGTCGTTAGCACAAGAACTAGCTGCGCCTGCTGAATTGCGACACCCGGAAACGTACGATTTTGAATTCAAAAATGTCGAGAAGCAATTTGAAAGTTATAATGGAATTAATGTCAAACTCCGATATTATGTGAAAGTAACAGTATTCCGTAGAATGGCCGATATTATCCGGGAGAAGGATATCTGGGTTTATAACTATAAGGTCCCACCAGAGGGCATTAGCTCAATCAAAATGGATGTTGGAATTGAAGACTGTTTACATATCGAGTTTGAATATTCCAAATCCCGGTATCATTTAAAGGACGTCATAGTAGGTCGGATATACTTTTTACTTGTTCGACTCAAGATAAAGCATATGGAGTTGTCGATTATTCGTCGAGAAACGGTTGGAGTGGCTCCTAATCAGTATAATGAAAGCGATACGTTGGTTAGGTTTGAGATAATGGATGGTGCTCCAGTTCGAGGCGAGACGATTCCAATCCGACTTTTCTTGGGTGGATTCGATCTTACTCCGACGTTTCGTGACGTGAACAAGAAGTTTTCAATCCGCACTTTCTTGTCATTGGTTCTCATTGACGAGGATTCTCGTCGATATTTTAAGCAAAGTGAGATCCTTCTATATCGGAATCCCCAAGACGAGAGCTCATAATCAGTTGATGTTATTTTTTTTATTTTTGTATTTTCTCCTGCCCGTAGCATTCGACGTCAGGAAATATATGTACTCTATTACAGTGGGTGGAGGGTGGGTCTACGACTGGGCTTTGCCCAGACCACGTAGGCTCGGTTCGTATTAGAATGGAACAACAGGGGAAATAAATATTTTATCAATGACCTTTGAAATGCTTTAGCAGCTGATCGGGATCTTGGAAAGATTCATTACATATTGGACAAACACAGTGCTCCCTAGAGACCCCAGAGAAATGGGTTTTAAGATGTTTGTTGAGATTGGACGACTCGGAAAACCGTTTGTCGCAGCCTGGATATTTACATTTAAGCGGTTTCTCGCCGCTGTGGACTCGGAGATGGACTGACAACGCAGCGCTGGCAGCGAATTTCTTATGACATATTTTGCATTCAAATGGTCGTTCTCCTGAATGGACTCGAAGATGCTGCCTGAGAACACTCTCCTCGCCAAACGTGCTTCCACAGACGTGACACTTATATGGACGATGGTTAGTATGGACTTGGAGGTGTCGAACCATCTTTTGCCGTTGTTGGAACGGACGCTGATTTCGATCACATCCTTCCCAATAGCACGCATATTCATTTTTACGGAGCCCTATGTGAGCTTCGACTATATGATTCGACAGTTCTTGAGTATTGCAGAATTCACAAGAGCATAGGCATCCATTTTCGAGGATCCATTTGCATGATAGATTCGGAGCTGCGGTGGTGGTGGTAGGGTCGTCGGTGTCGGAGTGTAGATGAGCGGAACTACTGTCTTCCTCTGGGTAAGAACGAGAATCAACTGCTGTGCTACAAGAAGGAGGTGGATTAACTATACAGTTGGCCAACAAGCCGTCGAATGCCGTTGGAACGGAAAGATGATCACTCTTAATATGAGAAGTAAAGTCTGCGATATTAAAAGATTCAAAATCACAAGATTGATATTGACATTGAAAGAATTCGTTATTTTTCATGAAATCGGATATGTCATCGTTCTCACTAGGGGTCCGTAACTGGCCTGATTTAGAGTTATTAATATGATCGTTCAGAACATGGACTCCCAACATGTCAGAATCAGGCGCAATGTGTTGGCAATTAGCCCATTGACATTGAACACTCTGGAATTGTTGCTGTTTCTGTGGCTGCTCCTGCTGCTGCTGTTGATGGTGATGTTGCAGAGTCCGGCTATTCTTCTTCGTATGTGCCCAGACGATATCCGACGATGTTACCGATGAAGGAGATAATGAGTTCGACAATGAGGACGGCGTCAGTTGGTCGCCATGTGGACAATTTGTATGTGGTTGACCATAATTATTATAATGATCGGTTCTTATATGTTCCAGTAGCTCATCAATAAATTTTAGGGATACGTCGCAAGAATCCCATTGACAAGCGAATTGTTCAGGTGTGGATTCTATTTGTGGGTACAAGTGGTGCCGTAAATGGGCTTGTAATGCTAATTCTGAATTAAAATGTGCTTCTTCGTTTTCATGACCATTCCAATGACAGTATAAGGGCCGGATGTGCTCCGAAGTACTTTGAGAGTCGTGTCGTTGGCTATTATTGTACTGTTGTTGTGCTTGCTGAAGTAGTAAGTAGTATTGACGAGTGATATTTTGCTGCTGATTGTAAAGCCGAGATAGTGAATCAGACGTAGCGGTTGCAGCTGACAATGACGGTGATGGTGACGATGATGATGATACTTTATTACGGTGGACGAGGTCATTTGAATCGGCTTTTCTTTTTAGATTATTCATATTCATATTCAACTGTTCATGCCGACTGTCGCTATATTTTGGTTGGATTTGATTTTCTAGTAAAGCTTTTTTTGGTAGTATCCTCTTTTTTGTAGAAGACGAAGCAAACGAAGAAGAAGGCGGCAGGAGGTCGAGATCAATCATTGGGTTATTTTGGTCTCTATGATCGGTTGTCTCAACGCACTCCTCGCAATCAGATTGAATAGCGACCGAACACTCGTTTATTTTTAATTGATGATCCTGCTCGGCCTGTTGGCATCTGGCACAAAAATCAATGAATGGGTCATATATTTCTAATAAATGGTCCTTCATGGCCACTTCGCATTCTAAACAAGAATCGTCAGTGGCCGGGCGGTTACTCAAAGACAGCTTGTTCTGTTGTAGACATTCTGTACAGTGAGAAGTACTCGTAATATCACCAGTTTCAGTTTTGACAGCTTCCGGATCTGAGAGCGGCGTTTGAGTGGGCCATAATCTGGGCCGTTCCGATTCATAGCCTTTGTGTTTGTCATGTCCTTCAACTGCGGGTACGTTTAATGTAGGATTATTTTTCTTGCTGTCCATATTCGTTGAATCAATTGTTGGCGATATCCAGTTATAGATGTCATCATCTACTACCGCGGAATCTAACATGATTCGATAGAAAAGGAATGTTTTCTCTCGTGTCTATTTGAAAAACGGGCAGTCTTGGACCTTTACCTCTCAGTACCTGACTTTGGAATGTGGATTCTACGAGGTCATAAGATTCCCAGATGCGATAAGATACCCGGATTACCTTGATAAGACTTTTGAATACAGGTTTCTTGGTGTGGTCGCTTGGTCCGGAGGTTTATGATTAGGTGTCACTTAAATGAGACAAAAGGAATTGGTCAAAACTTTGGATCGTAGACTACGTACCGCTTATCTTGTTGGAAGCATTTACTCAACTCGACTAGAGAGTACTTAGTAATCTAATAAAATCTGCTAAAAATGTAAATAATGTCTTTAATTCATGGGCAAGATCGGAGAACCCACTTGAATAATACAGACAAAATTCTTAATCTGGCTGGCCGGGTTGGTCTCAGTTGGCGGTCTTTGATAAATGGATATTAGAATATAAAGTTTTAGTCAAGCAAGATCTGGTTGTCAAGATCAGGATCTGAATACGTCGGAGATACCCGGTAGCTATTATTAAGGTATTCTATTTTATTAACCAAAAGGGAGGCTTCTTAAACGAGTTCTCCGTAGCCGAAACGAAAACCCGCTTCTGTTCTCCTTATCATATATAAATAAGCTGCCGTAGACGGAAATACCTTTGTGGTTATAAATCTGTGAGTAGGGCAAGTTTTTTGCCTAATTGGAGGTTCACAGGGCGTGCTTTGAGATGTCCGAGGTAGGGGTTTCCGGGCCATCTGGATATGGGAGCGGAGGCCGTCGGAGCGAATATGAGGGAAAAAGCGCATACCAGGCATGATCCGGGAATAGCAGGAACGGCTTGATGTATATAGAGAGAAACGGAGTGAGATGATGATGATGATGATTACAGATTAGTAGGGAAGCACGTCGGAAAGCCCAGCTCTTCGGAGTGCACTGGGCGAGAGCAAATTGGGGGTCGGTGACTTAGACCGAGCGAAGCGAGCAACGGGTCTGGGACGAGCCCAGCCACCGGAGGCAGGAGAGGAGAGGAGAGGAAGAGGGGGATATATAGAAAAAAAATACATAGAAAGAAAGCTAAGAAGATCATCAAGCAAGCAAATACAGACATAATTAAGTATAAGAAAAGGAGATCAAACAACTAAACAAAAATGAACAAAAATGGACCAGACAAACAAATAAAAGAACAAGAAAATAGAACCCTCCTAATCACCTTTCTTAAGACTCCTAATCACTATCATACTCATCATCATAGCCACTGAGACTGGCACTGGTAAGCTCATGGTCGTCCTCGTCATCGTCGTCATCATCTTCAACTACACTCCATTCTGCAGCCTCGCGTTGAGGACAGTTTATGTCAAACGGAGGAGCAATGGATGATGCGTTACTGGGCTTTTTGGCCAGACCGTTACCGTTGGACAGTTTGTTGTTGTTTGCCATGGCGATACTCAACTGCTGAAGATCGGGAATACCATCTTGCGGGTAGAGGAAGTTATTATTCAGAGTGGTAGACGAGCCGTCGTTATTGTTGGCATTGATTGACGACTTGTTGCTGTTGTCGGTTCCATCACTGGTCAGTCCTTCATTGATTGCCTGGCAGATTTGAACCAGTGCCTTTTCAGAGCTATCGACCTCCTGTCTCAAGCAATGGAGGTTTCTACGCATAACTGCCAGCTGTTTCTGAACGCTGTTAAACACCAGGTTCATTTGGACCTTGTCTTCGACCGACTGCTTGGACACAATAGACGCCAATTGATCCAAAGGGCTGTTTTGAGTTTTGACGAGCCAGATCAAAAGACCCCTGGTATCATTTCTGAAATCATCCCAGGAAATGCCTGGTTCGGATTCGGCTCGTAAGATTCTGTACCCTGGGAACTTATCTTGTATCTGACTAGACAAATTATCAAACACATCCTGTGTTGTTAGTAATTGTATATATGTACGTTAAAAACCTGTTAATCCGTCTCACCCTCCCTTACACTTACTCTAAATACCCATCGAAGGAAAAACAGATCCTGTTCATTCGCTAATCTATGGCTGGCCATGTATTTTGGCGTTACGACTGGAACTTGCTCAATCGTCAAAAGAGGAGGATCAGAATAAGCGTTCAAGCGACAGGACGCCAATCGGAGATTTTCCAGAGAATAATCTCCATCCTGATTCAATATTCCCTCGTGTTTATTGAGTGTCTCTCCACTAGAATTTCGCAGGATTTCTTCCATTGTGGCACTATAACAATAAATGACGTGGATAGGATGGTAACGTGTCAATTACGATCTCACCATTGTTGGCGTCTTTTTTTTTTTTCGGCTTCTGGTTTCCAGCTCTCGCGTCTTATCTTTTGCTGCGTAACGCACAAAAACACATGCCTGGCGTTATCTATTGATCTACAGAAGCTGATAACCTCAACAAAAAAGACATGATAAGGTGCGGCTCGGACCCTGCGACGCCCAAAACAAAAGCAATTATCCAACGCAGCCGGCCATATATATTTCATGAATATCTAGTATATTTCCTGGGTATTTTGCGTGTATACTTCTGTATGTCATATTTCATATACACATCATACTTCCTATATCATTCATATATTCATTAGTCAATAAAAATGCTTTCATGCCTACCTTGTACCCAGTGTTTCCACGTCATTTGAAACCCTCTTTCTACAGCTTCAACCCACTTCTTCGTATTAAATAGCCCATTCCCATCTCTTTCCCGTTCATTAAATAATATCATTCGAATCTCATTCAACTCTTGTAATCCTTCTACTGTAGTGCCGAATTCAATGATTCTCTCTTCATATTCAGACTCAGACTTGACTACTAATCTTCGTCCTATTCGCTCACCTTGCGGCCCGCTTGGTACTGCTCCATAAACAATCGATGCACAAATCCGTGAACACAATTTGTAGCTATGCCTTGGATATGTTACAATAGGGGTCCCTCCCCATGCTACGTCTGCCGCCGTGGTATGTGCATTACATTCAGGAGTATCCAAAAAGATATCACACACTCTTGATCTTATAATATGTTCTCCCTTTTCCGCGACTGGTGTGAAGATGATCCTCGATGCAATTTCTTGCGATCCTGTCCACTTTAACGCATAATTGTATATATTGGTTTTGCCATTTTTAGGAAACTCCAATAACCATAAATAAGCATGGGGCATTCTCTGAAGGATTCTCAGCCATGTAACAAATATTGTAGGGTCAATTTTATAAAGTTGATTAAAGTTACCCATTAGAAATGCTCTGTCTGGTAAATTAGGAAACATCTGTCGCCGCAATCGCTTTCGTAATTCAACGTCCGCTCCCCATGTATGCAAAGGTTGACCAAGCTGGGTTCTCATTTTATTCGAATCCGGTGCACTTTGTCTATGATCGCAACAGAAAAGCGAACGGGGCATATAGATGATCTTCTCTTTCCGGTATGGCCATGATGAGTTGACATTTTCCCGTGGTATTTGTAACAACTTCAAGTTGCTATCACCGATCTCCCTCATGTTACTGTCGTCGCGAGGAAGCCCGTTCATTGCATGAATGTCGCCAAGAATATAGTCACACCAATCTGCACCCATTGTACCGGCAAATCCCATAAGACTGATTTGGATAGGACAAGGTCGAGCAGCAAAGATTTCGTTCCTACCACCCTTGGTGAATCCATTTAGATTCACTGATATATGTATCCCATCAGACACAATCTCTTCGACGATTTTTTGTGTACTCCAGCCACTTACATCTTTGAATAAATAAGCACCATTTTCAATTGTTTGGCGATATTCTGAAGAATCTGAATGGCTCGTAGCATAACAATAAGCATGAATTTTGTTTCTATCATGCATTCCGAACACATTTTGCATTAGATGTGCCAGTGGGTGATTTACAAAGTCCGATGAGATGTATGCTACTTTTAAGATTCCATTTGGACCAGGTGGTGGTGGCGGTGGGTAGACCGATTGCGGAAGCCAATTTTGAGACAGAACAGACATGGCAACTCTCGAGGCAGCCTTTTCAGAGATCTGTCGAACATAAAACGAATTCAAAGGAAGAGTGAATGAATGGAACGGTAATATGCTTGGTGCTAATGGGATTGGCAATACAGAAGGGACCTTGGGTCGAAAGTAAGTGACATTCGGAGTATTAGATTCAATTCCTTGAATTATGTCTAAATACCATTTTCTCTGAATATATCTTATAGACTTTTCTATTAGTGACAGAATATTGGATCCTTCGTCATAACATCCCCTCCATGAATTAATCATTTGTCGAAAACGGTTCCTTTCATTGTTATCACTGATTCCCACGGCCCGTTCAATTTCTTTGAATAAATACCCGCCCTCTACATTGTCAATAAAATCAATTGCACCAATGCCCCATTTTCTAACCTCATTCACTTGATTTTCAGCAATCTTTATCACTCTAGTTACCCAACCTTCATGTTGTCCAGCAACTAAATTTCCAGCTTTATCTACAAAAATTTGCTCCCATCCATGGCTTCCTCTATCATCCCAGTTGCATACCGAACCGTGACAACTTGCTAATCCAACTAATGCTTCGACGAAATTAGGATTTTCATCTACAGCTCTAGAATAGTAGACAATAGCTTTTTCAATTTGACCTTGATCTTTTAAGCAGCCAGCAAGATTGGCTAAAGCGATATTAAAATGAGGATCGCACTGAATAGCGTTTTGATACATTTGCACTGCTTCGTTCAGTTTGCCTTGTTCACGAAGTAATGAGCCTAGGTTTGTATGAAGATGAGGATGTTTCTCGTCTAAAGATAAACCGAAAAGATAGTATTCTAGGGCCAAATCGCGGGCCTTAGTCTCACATCTAGAACACGGCACATTCGAATTAGAGATTGGATTTTGAGCCAAGGATGCCAAAAGAATGCCAATGTTATTTGAAGTACTTGCTGATGCATTGAGAGATAATGATAATAAATATAATGATAAAATATCATAAGGAGAAGGGACTCTTCCATTCAAATATACAACTTTATCGGGAGTACCCGAATTAATTCCATCTTGAAAAATCTTTGATAAATTTAGCAAGGCATTACTAACAATTGCTTCGATTGACACATTTGATTGATTAAGGTCTTCATCGGGGCTAAATTGATAACGATTGATATAACTTGTCGGTAGAGAATCAACAGGGATTTGAGGAGCAGTTGACATATCGTTCATACAGTGAGACACCAACGGTAATTGCCCGTTTGGAGAAAATAATGTAAATCGGCACTCTAAAGCCTTTGCAGGTGATAGAAATAAAGGGGAGTTTGAAGAGCATGAATTCGGAGATATTGGGGAGCCTCGCAATGAATTATCAATTGCGTTCACGAGACATGGAATTGAAGATATTGAATTCTCATTCGGTGAACCGATATTAGAGTCATTCAACGCACCGATACCGAGCCATTGACCATCGTTTTCAATCGAACCACCACATCCTAATACAATAGCAGATGCAAAAGATTTAGCGGCGTGAATATATTGGCCACATGAGACCTGAAGGTTCCCCATACTATGGTAGAGTGATAAATAAGCGGCCCATTCTGAAGTTGATGAAGGGATAGAAGTATCAGGTTGAGATGAGTTATTAATCATGTGCTGATAATCTAACATTTTATATGTAGCTTATGAGATGAGATTTAGATTAGTCGTATAAATGTTTTTAGGAATTTTTTGTTTTGTTTATAAGTCTTTTTAATTACTTGGTTAACAGAGAGGAACTGGGTGTACTGAGGGTTCAAGCTTTGCCATATTACTCACGTTTAGACGTCTCCTAACTGTGAATATGGCAGTAGACTATTTTTTGCCAGAAAATCATATTAAAATAGCGACGTGTTGAACAATATTTGGTCCCTGAAATTTAATAGGGGACTCTACAGGAGTAGACAGTTATGAAGGAAGATTGAAGATGTTCTTTGTTATTTCTGTCCCGAAAAATAATTGAACGGCAGTCGTCAAAAGTCAAGTTTATATATATCTATATATATATATATATATATTTATTAGTTCAAGATAACCTTTTTCATGTATCCACGAATATGTATGGTGTTATATAAAAAGTAACAATTATAAAAAGATGTTGACTTACATCATCGTCTGCCAAGTGCATGCATATATATACGAGGGGGCTAGGAAGCACTCTATTTTCAGTAAAATCTTAAAAGCAATAATGTATATAACAATCATAAAATAAGCAGGTCATAGGAGGTTTATTTTAAAAGAAAATTAAGCGGGAATTTAATAAGAATGAAATACTTATGGGGTTAGATTTAGACGTTGGATGGTTGAAAGGGTAGAAACTGATAAAGACTGGAGAGGAGGAGTTGGATTTGTGTTTTTTTTATTTTTTTTTATTTTTTTTTTGTCTTTGAATTTACATTTAACCAGAATCAATCAAAAGTCCTAATCATTGTGTAGTAGCGGTGTTCAGTTAACCGCCATATATTGAAGTAAGAAGTCAATTACGGATTGGCATCTTGTGCAGCGTCGATTATTAAGTCTGCATACGAAGAGATGTGAATTCATGTAATGGAACAAGGAGCCCTGAGCCAAATAACAATGGATGGACATTATTCATGAGCCAACGGGACAGTTCATGTTGTATAAATCCATTCCTCAGATCTGTAATAGACTATTTAGAGTCATGACAATTCTCTGATCCTAAGGATAAGAGAGCAACATCATGATTACATGACCAAAAACGGACGACCCCTGCATGACATGACGTCAGTAAAACAGACATACTTCCGGCTTGCTCAGTTCTACCCTGAGGCATCCCAGTGGTTGGTTGGTGAATTGGCGCACTCACACGGTTCCGGGGCCTACCAAGATCCGGAAGCGGGTTTTCTAGTTCTTCTTGGCCGTCCATTGTTGGTATTGTTTGGTGATGTAACGGATTAAAGGAGCTGTATTTGGCGGTTGATCTGGAGGTCCTGTTGGTTGACTGATATGGAATGCGTAGATGGATGTGGAGGTGGAGGTGTAGGTGAGGTGGAGGTGGAGGTGAAGGTATGAGCTGAGATGAGTGAGTTGAGTTGACTCGTCGAGAGCACGATAATATTATTTCACAGAGTACAAGCGACCCGGTGGAATGAGCACAGGTTGCCGGATAGTTGGAGCTCTGCTATCCATCTCTTGTCTCTGAAGGCGGGTAGACTAGGTAGAACTAGAATCGCTCGTTTCTCTAGTCGTTCATTTTCAGGGCGTTTCTTTTTGGATTGTAATTAAAACATGACTAGGCTAAATGATGGAAACTGCCCCCGAAGGACGCGTATGTTGTTTATGATAATAATCTTATTTACAGTCCTACATAATACATATAAATAAGCAAGTTAGAGTCGTATTTTCCAGACATCTAGTCTCATTTTGGTCCAGATATTGATGGATCGATGATACAGTATGCTAGACAAGACATAAAACATTAGGTACGGAGCACCAACCAGAAAAAAAAGTGCGCCGTCGAGGAAGATACACAGGAAACTTTGAGATTAGAATAAATAATATAGGGTATAAAAACGTACTACTAAGCTAAGACAAGTCCCCGTAGATTCCAATAGTCGAGATAAGGAATGCTAGGTGTACAATTACAGTGGAATATAGGCCCAGTTTATTAAGGTTGTCACCAAGAGCAGATGTAGTGATAGCAGACGTAGAACTGGAAGTACAGATACCACCTACAGATGTAGCAGCAGCAGCAACTGCAACATGTTCATCCTCGCTTTGCTCATCGGGGGTTGATGCGGTGCTCGAGGCAGATGAAAGCTCGATATCAGGAGATCCGCCACTAGAAGGAGTCTCCAAATGAGCATAGACCGAATTGTCAAGAAGAGAAGGCTCCTCGACAGGGACTACTCGGCGGACAGACGTAGGCTCAGTCGGGGTAGTAGGTCTGATGGTGGAAGTAGACATGGCAATGGTATTATCAGTAACCTCGTCACCACCATCAGCACGACGTCGGCAATAAACAGCACTCAAGACATTATCGATGCTGATTCCTGGTCCGTACAAAAGGTTCAAGCCAGCAAGAATCGGAATCGACAACGCAGAATAGATCAAGTATGGATGGCGGCCAGCTGGTGGCGCCAACAGATACGCGCCAACTAACGAGCTGAAAGCCACAGTTGATAAAGGAATCACAACCTTTGTAACCGTTGTCTCGTATAGTCTTGTCAAAACGCCATTTTGCTGTTCGACAGAAACCTCATTGCCACATTGTGACGAACTGCCAAGAATACTAGGCAACGATACCAAACTATTTGTAGCAGTGGCACCAGCAAGAATGCCCAAAGAAACAGTACCAATGACCTTTGATAGGATTAGAATATGATGAGCCATGGCTGATACAGTAAAGAAAAACAATTGGTTAAATACAAGCGACCCAGATAATAATCGTACGGGCTAGGGGTAAAAAAAAATATATGGCAAACAATAAAGAGGCAAGAACAAGATACGCCAAAGAAGACGAAAAGATAGTTTGACTTTCTTTGATTGTGTCGCTAATAAAGGAATGCCGCAGATTCGATAATTAGTGGCAAATCAGGCAGAGATCGACGGCGATAAGGTCGCGTCGCAGGGGGTGCGGCTTGGGCAGTTAAAGGGCAGTTGTGTCGGTGGGAATGTCTGGTATCTTTTGGTTTCTGGTTGGTTTTTGGAGTTGAAAGGATTCTGTAAGGAAGTGTAAGGGAGTACAAGGGAGTGCGATGGTCGTAGAGAGGTAGGTGTCTGATTATGATGTTAATAGACAAAGTCGTTTATACGCAGTCGAGTAAGCAGTCTTCACTCAATTGTGTTATATATGAAAGACGTCACAGTGTGTTTCCATTAAGTCAGCGAGTAACGAACAACTGAGAGTGAAGAGTAAAAGATATGAGAACAGAACAGAGGACTGAAGACTGAAGTGACTCTGAAGACGCAAATAGTACGTGAAGATAAGGCATGCACAGATGCAGAATGTAGAGCTAGGGCAAGGAGGGAGCAGATAAGGAAGAGCAGAATGACAGGAAGCAGTGCGATAAGCTCAGATGTCAGTCAGCGCTGGCTCTGGCCCGGTGGTTCGCTCATTGGTTGGCTAGTCAGTGGTGTGGTTGAAACGCAAAGTATGCAATAGGAAGCCAATTGGAGGGATAAAGGTAAATGAGAGTAATATATCGATTGGTATATGCCAACTTGAATGATACGCTCTCGTCAGTAGACCACTTAGGCAGTGGAACTTGTTACAGACAATTCGTCCTAAGGGTACACAGTAGCAGACTACCAAAAGAAGCTTAGTGAGCAAGGGAAGGAATTCTATTAGCGATACCGCTTGTCTCGTTCAGACATGTCAATGCAAGTGTT
This sequence comes from Sugiyamaella grinbergsii, assembly GCA_030579895.1. Taxonomy (NCBI): domain Eukaryota; kingdom Fungi; phylum Ascomycota; class Dipodascomycetes; order Dipodascales; family Trichomonascaceae; genus Sugiyamaella; species Sugiyamaella grinbergsii. The sequence continues at coordinate 548 of JAKTRT010000094.1, read as the reverse complement.
TTGTGCAATAAACTATGAGCTATGAAACGATGAACACTGTAAGAGGCATGTCGCTCAGCTATATGTTACGAATATACTATGTTCACTCTACACTATACATACAAAAGGCTCAATATTTCAAAAGGTATAAAATGCACAGAAGGGAAAACGACAACAACCGGATTACAAAACAAGTAAACAATACGTATATAGATCCAAAAGAACCAAAAATCCGTCCCAATGACCGTGCTCGGTCGACTGTCCTCTCAGTGTTCTGAGCGTTTTTTTTCAGCCGTGTCTGGTCGCATCCAGTAAATTCAGGGGTACCAACTGCATTGAGGCCGGTATAAAGGGGAACCAGCGAAGCATGTAAGCTGAAAGCTTTAAAAGGCGAACGAAAAAAACTCTTCTAGCGGCTGGGCAAACGAGGTGACCTAATCTCTACGACCACAACAGTCTCGGTGCTGCTGCGACGCCATACCCCGAGCGAAGCGAGCCACGGGTCTGGGCAGAGCCCAGCCGCCGGAGGCAGAGACCGTCGCCTGCTGGGCCTCCGGCGGCTGGGCTCT
>JAKTRT010000093.1:0-26951 GCA_030579895.1 Sugiyamaella grinbergsii | reverse complement strand
GGGGGGGGGGGGGGGGGGGGGTCGAGCGCGAAGGGCGACAGGAGGTAGTGGCAAAGGGAGCGAAGACGAATGGGAACATTCTCGTGGGAAAGACACGGGGGGAGAAGTTCGACAATCGCGTGAGAACAACGTCGCAGAGGAAGGTAGCGGTGTTTCACGAGCAGTTTGCTCGAGGCTCGGTTATTAATAGAACGCGTATACCCAGTTATAAACGTACACGAACTAGCGCTACGTTTCGTTCGTATGTTCAATTAATCACCACAAGCCACGGCCACTGCTATTCAGCCTTTTGCTCTGTGGTTCTCTTGTTTTGTTTCGTCCTTGCTGATGTTGTTTGCTTTGACAGGTCCTTATCCGTGTCTCACAATGGCTAGTTCGCAGTCGCGATTGAAAACAATCACACTTCGCAAAAAACAATCATCCGACATATCCAGTCCGTCTACTCGTACGAGAACACCACTTCCTCCCGGATGAGTTCTCGCTTGTTACTTTCACCATCACGCATCCGCTTCCGAAGGCCCATCCTTCTACTCCTATCTTTTCCAAATCTTACCTCTCTTTAAATATCCTTTTTTTTGTCCTTTTTTTCTTCTTTCTCTTAAAAAACAAAACAATGCTATCACTTTTTTCTACTCGGATAATCGAAATATAGCTTTTGTGATGTTTGTTGTGTGAATGAGGATGATTTGTGTGACGTGTGTGTTCAAAGTTATTTTCTTAAGAGGTTGTTTTTTAGCCGAACGGTAAAGAAAACTTGGAAAGAATAATATTACCAACGACAGAGACGGAACTGAGAGGCGGCGTTTAAAGTTGGTGTGTTGTTAAATTTACAATTGCTTCAGCCGCGCTGGCGTTGGTATGCACCGACCCCCCTGTAGACAAGACACCACGTAGTCTAGGATTAGGCAGCAGCCGGCGGGAGCAGCCAGTAACATAACCCGAAAGTTGGGACGATAGGGCGGATGGAGAGAGATATGGGCTGGTAAAGCTAACAACTGGCTACCCGGCATTATATAGTGAGGTAGACTATTCAGGAGACGCGGGATAGCGCAGCCCGTAAGACTGCTGGCTGGCGAGATACTGAACTAGCAAGGCGCAGGTAGAGCCAGTGCAACTACTCCTATTGGTGCCGGTAGTACTGATGGTGCTGATAGTACTGGTTGTACTGATAGTTCTCAGTCTACTGGCTCTGCCATTTACCACCACCATAACTACTACTAGTGGATGCACCAGTACCGATCGCTTGTCCTTATCCTTATCAGCAGACAACCGAGAAACAGTTGTCCACCATAAACACCAGTGAGATACCGACCGACCGACCGGCAGCGCGAATAAGCATTGCTGTAGTAGTAACGCCCAGGGCCTACCTGCCTACCTACCTCGATCTACCTCTGCTACTCAACTAACCTACTGATCTAACAACAATCTGATATTCAATCAACTACGTAATAAAAGCCTTATCTTATAAATATTATTCCTACATATAAAGGCACCCATTACTAGAACGGTTTGGCTCCTTGCGCTTGCTTTAACTGTCGAGTGGATCTTTTACGGTTCGTGTTCGCCCTTTGTTAAATAAATCCAGGAGGTCTCGAAGACAGAGGTCAGAGGTCAGACAGAGGCCTGAAGCCTAAGGCCCAAGGTCTGTCTGTCTGTAAGGCGTCTGTCATTCATTCCTCCCAATCTTCTCCTACTCGCAGTTAACTGCTACTCATGTTTTTACTACTACTACCGCCCTATCCCAATATTTCAACCTCACGTCACGTGTGTGGACCTTCCACCCCCCTCATATTCCTAATTAGGCAATAACAGTCTTCTTATTACTACTTCCTCTCCCAACTATCCATACGTAAAAAAAAACCGACTCAAAAACTAACGGTCCCATCTCCAAGCTCACGCATTGAATAATAATAATAGGAAGGATAGTTCCACCTTGATTTGGTTGTTGTTATTCAAGTTCGATATTAAATTTATACACATCAAAAATGGTATGTTTTTGTGATTAAACGGATAGGATTGGCAGAGTATTGAAGTATAGCAGGAAGTGACGAGTGACGAGTAAAAAGCGATGGTATACGATGACATGTTCAAAGGTTGTGGAGCCCATGACCCAAGAAGAGACGACATGACATGTTCGACAGATTGAAGAAAAAAAAATCAGGAGTCGACGATTTCAATAAGCAATAGAAAGAAAGGACCGTACAGCTACTCGACGTACGACGGCATCAATATCGATAGCAACAAATACAGATCTCTGGATTGTATTAAGATTGTCCGTTCAATATAGTACTCGTACTACCAGTCAAACCCAAACAGCAGCTGTCGAGCTAACAATACCCAAGTCATGCTTCATTTTTCACTCTTGCTGTATTTCCAAATACACCCATACCTAGTGTTTAACCTTTAACAATCACTAACTCTATTAGGCCGCCGTCAAGACTTTTGAACTTCGCAAGAAGAACAAGCAACAACTCGAGAATCAACTCGTTGACCTCAAGAAAGAGCTCGCCAAGCTCCGTGTTCAAAACTCTGGCTCCAGTAACGTCAAGAGCACCAGAATCGGTGATGTCAGAACCTCGATTGCTCGTGTCCTTACCATCATCAACCTTACTCAAAGACAAAACCTCCGTGAATTGTACAAGGGTAAGAAGTACATTCCCAAAGATCTCCGTGTCAAGAAGACCCGTGCTATCAGAAGAAGATTGACTGATTTCGAGTCCAGCCGTAAGACCCTCAAGGCCCGTAAGCAAGAGATCGCTTTCCCTCAAAGAAAGTATGCTATCAAGGCTTAAATCTAAAAAAGTAAAAATATAACAAATTTGTTCTATGTATATTTTAATGCACCTGTTCCATAAATGTCGGTGTCGGTGTCGGCCCCGGGTCGAACTGTAGTTTTTCTGTGGCTGATGCCAGAGATATACTCTGTAGACGAGCGGAAGAGCTGCTATTCTGGAGTTATATGGGCATCTGAGTTCAGTTTTGGTTAGCTTTATAGAGGCTGTCGCTATTCGTCTGAGGCACTGACTGCTCGCTTGCGAATAGTGGTCATTTACATGTAAGCTCATCAGAGGGCCATTGTAAGACCGCGGTTGTCGCCCAGCCCAGCTCTGCCGCCAATAGCTGCTTCCTCCATCAGACACTACCTGTCTCTGCCGCTCTCTTATCAGTGCTCCCACAACCCTACCAGCTCGTGTCTCAGGGCGTCCGCCAACCAGTCAAAGAGCCCGCCAACCACCAGCAATAACCCTAGCCACAGCTGTTGCCGCACAGAGTTGTGAGGAGAACAATATGATAAGCAGGAGCCATAGAAATCTCCATTAGCCAAGAAGTATCAGATATCGGTGATATCGTCTAAACTGCTGCCTACGTCGTACTTATTCGTAACTTCACAGACTTTTTGTTGTTTTACTTAGGAATCAGAGTCAGATACAACCCATAGACAACCAACTGCCGTTTTTGTTTCTGCTGATTGATCAATTGGCTCCATTCTCGCTTGAACTAGACACTCGTGACACAAAGCACTGATATCAAAATGGTAGGTACAAAAAGCGTCATTTGTTGGCACGCTCCCGGCGGCCGAGTTCCGGCTACATCTGGCTGTACTTGCTTTACAGTCGCATGGCATTGGCAATCGGTCGTACTAACTTTTTTCTTGCTAGACTGCTGTAGTTGAGAACACCCGCAAAGTTTTCCAGCGTGTATCGCTCGATGACAGCAAGGAAAACGAATATGGATCCATTTACTCGGTGTCAGGACCGGTTATTATCGCCGAGAACATGATTGGCTGTGCCATGTATGAATTGGTCAAGGTCGGCCATGAAAACTTGGTTGGTGAAGTCATCCGTATTGACGGTGATAAGGCTACTATCCAAGTATACGAGGAGACCGCCGGTGTTACAGTAGGAGACCCTGTTCTTCGTACTGGAAAACCATTGTCGGTGGAATTGGGCCCTGGCTTGATGGAAACCATCTATGATGGTATCCAACGTCCGTTAAAAGCCATTCAAGAGAGCTCCAAGAGCATTTATATCCCCCGTGGTGTCGATGCCCCCGCCTTGAATCGTGATATCAAGTATGACTTCAAACCCGGTGACTTGAAGGTCGGCGACCATATCACTGGCGGTGATATTTTCGGTTCTGTTTATGAGAATTCCTTGTTATCTGATCATAAGATCTTGCTTCCTCCTAGAGCTAGAGGTACCATCACTTATATTGCCGAAGCCGGTTCATATACCGTAGCAGAGAATATCTTAGAAGTTGAATTCGAGGGCCAAAAGCATAAATACTCCATGTTCCACACTTGGCCTGTCCGTGTTCCTCGTCCTACCAGTGAGAAACTGACTGCCAACTTCCCACTGTTGACCGGTCAAAGAGTCTTGGACGCTTTGTTTCCTTGTGTCCAAGGTGGTACTACCTGTATTCCTGGTGCTTTTGGTTGTGGTAAGACTGTTATTTCTCAATCTTTGTCGAAATACTCCAACTCGGATGTCATTATCTATGTTGGATGCGGTGAGCGTGGTAACGAAATGGCAGAGGTATTGATGGAGTTCCCTGAATTATTCACTGAAATCGACGGTAGACAAGAACCTATCATGAAGAGAACTACTTTGGTGGCCAATACTTCCAATATGCCAGTAGCTGCTCGTGAAGCATCTATTTATACCGGTATCACCTTGGCCGAGTACTTCCGTGATCAAGGTAAGGATGTTGCTATGATTGCTGATTCTTCTTCTCGTTGGGCTGAAGCTTTACGTGAGATTTCGGGTCGTCTTGGAGAAATGCCTGCCGATCAAGGTTTCCCTGCTTATTTGGGTGCCAAGCTCGCTTCTTTCTATGAGCGTGCTGGTAGAGCCACGGCTCTTGGTAGCCCTGGCCGTAAAGGATCTGTATCTATTGTTGCTGCTGTTTCACCTCCAGGTGGTGATTTCTCCGATCCTGTTACCACCTCTACTTTGGGTATCACTCAAGTTTTCTGGGGTCTAGATAAGAAACTTGCACAGAGAAAGCACTTCCCATCCATCAATACCGCTTTGTCATACTCCAAATATACCACTGTCCTTGACAAGTATTACGACGGCCACTATCCTGAGTTCCCAGCCCTTCGTGACCGGATCAAGGAAATCATCTCCAACGCCGAAGAATTGGAACAAGTAGTCCAATTGGTTGGTAAGAGTGCTCTTTCTGATTCTGATAAGATTACTCTTGATGTTGCCACTTTGATCAAGGAAGATTTCCTTCAACAAAACGGTTACTCTTCTTATGATGCCTTCTGCCCTATCTGGAAGACCAATGCCATGATGAAGGCATTTGTCACTTACTACGAAGAGGCACAGAAGGCTGTCGCAGCTGGTGCATCTTGGAACAAGCTTGCCGAGTCCACTGCTGATATCAAGCATTCCGTTTCTTCATCCAAGTTCTTTGAGCCCAGTCGTGGTGAAAAGGAGCTTGATGTTGAATTTGGTAAACTTGTCAGCAGTATAACCGAGCGTTTTGCGGATGCATCTGAATAAGAAAACGGGTTTGTGGTTGTTTTTAAGAATCTTATTTTTTTTCGTTTGCTACAGATTTCATTTCCCCAATTTTATATAACAAACATAATACAAATCAGAATTGATCACCTCCGTCTCCACCTCCACAGCAGAAGGCCCATTGTCTGTTTGTTAGTTGGAGAATAGGCTATGCACCTGGGCTTGGCCCATAGTTGTAGCTCGACTCGCCTAGTATCTACTTACAAGTTGTTATTGATCGAGTCCCACCAGGATGGTTCGGGGGACGTGTGGCCTGAATTAGGAAGTACGTCCGGGGTCACACTTTGGATAGGTGAATCTGGATTCTGGATTCCTAGAGCAGTTCGTACTGTGTTACTTCGGTTGACACTGGCGGTTGGAGCTGCCGCCAAGTTCTCCGACATATATGGATGGTTATCCAGATCACTACTATATTGAGATATGGTTGCTCGGAATCCGTGATATCCATTTCCACCAGTCACCAGATGTTCTATTTTGTTAGATAATGGCAATTGGATGGTCTTGTCTCGGCCCGAAATACTCACCGACAGCATTAGTAGGAGGTTTGACTACTGGGAGATGCGGTGCACCATATTCCACCAATGGACTCCCAAGCATCATGGTGTTCTCATTGTCCTCGTCGCACAACGTATCTCTGCCTAGAAGAAGAACAGGTAAAGGATAGTCAAAAGCTACCCACGAACTGGTATTTTCAACTACTGAAACAGAAGGGAGGGTCTGATTGATTAGCAGAGCAATGTGGTTCGTGTCGTCGTCGTCATCATCATCATCTTCCTCTTCTTCTGCTTCTTCTTCTGCTTCTTCTTCTTCCTCTTCCTCTTCATCTTCATCTCCATCATTGCTAATGTTATGAGATTCTGAAACCTGGAGATGGTTGTTTTTCATAGGAAAATCACATTCTCGAATTGTTTTGTCAGACTGTTCCCCTGAAGAATGCCCACCATCATCCTCGTCTTCTTCACTTGTAGACATGGTATTTTCATCCCGCAATAAACTCATCATACAAATTCTATTATTAGCTATAAGAAAATATACATAAAAGGAAAAGCAAACAAAACAAAAAAAAAAAGCATATCCCAGTCTCTACACGACGATTTATGGTTATGTCAAGCTACAAACATAGAGGAAAATAGTACCCAGTTTAATATTTATGGGTAAATGCAGGTAGACCGGCGATCGATGTCATCTATGCAAGATAAGAGCTGTAGAGCATAAAGTACCTAACTACTGCCGCGGCCACTCCGACCGTTCTGGGCTAATCAGCCGAAGTTAGGGTGATAGAAGTGAAAAATGCACACTTCAAAAACCAAACCGATTGTTAATATCCACCATCTGTCCATCTTTGTAGAGCCGCAAACAAGTGACAAATATCACAATGACTTCATATCAACTCCCAAATATCAACGATTTCGTTCTGCTGAGCCAATCAGAACAAGCGGACGTGCTGGCTCACTTATTCGAACCATGCGAGACGCTCAACTCATTGATCTTTGAATCAGTGCTTGTACCGAAATCATCATTCACTGGATACCCGTCTTTGATCGAGTCCATCAGATCAATGCTGCTTAGCTTCCTATCGACTAGCGCCGACGATGCTCGAGTCGCGAAAGTGATTGCTGCCCATCCACGTCTCGGGGCGCAAAAGACGAATCTTTCATCTCATTCGCAGGCAGAGCAAGCGAGTCTTAAAGAAGCTGCCGAAGAAGAGAAAATCAAATTGCAGCAGCTCAACAGTCTCTATGAAGAAACTTTCCCTGGCCTAAGATATGTAGTGTTTGTTAATGGACGAAGTCGAGATGTTATTATGGAAAACATGACAACTCGCATCAACCGTGGAGATGTTTTGGCAGAGAAAACGGAAGCATTTAACGTAAGTTTGCATTCTACCTCCGTAGCGGACATAACTAACCTTTAAATCGCTTTTTAGGCCATGTGTGATATTGCCATTGACAGAGCCTCTAAAATATCGGCTTAGTATCACGTCCCAATGAGACAGAAAGAGTACATTTATACATACTTATATATATACATATAGATATATATATATATATATATATATATTAGAAACAAAAAGATAGACGTCATAAAACGAACAAAAACTATATCATGATATGTGGGGAGGAAATAGGACAAAACAGAAAAAACAAAAAGAACAAAAATATGACGTATGACGTTCTTACAAGAAATAATCCGGCGTCTTTCGAGATACTGAAGGCTCTCCTGGACGAGGACATGGATCATATTGTAAGAAGGTATTGTTAAGTTTTTCATCCACCTCCATGATGGCAGCTTGGTTACCACATCTATAGCAGTAGTTGGGAGCAGAGAAGATAGTCACCACCTGCTGTTCATGTGACCAACTATATCCTTCCATAACCAGTTGGTGAGCACGCGAAATCAAACTCAGGTCGTTTGTATGATTGAATTGCTCAGAGATATCCTGCCCGAAGGTGAATCCAGCACCACGGGGAGACACGCCCCAAGACCCTCGATCATCGGGATCCGACCATAGTAAATCGCACATTGGACCATCATGGGGAACCTCCTGGAATCGATTAAGATCACGGATATTATCGATAGTCTCGATATTAGGAGAAAGACCACCATGAAGACAGAAGATTTTATTTTCAACAAGAGCAGTAATAGGGAAGAAATCAAACAAATCGGTGAACATTTTCCACACATTGGCATTACCGTACTTTCTTAAACATTCGTCATAAAATCCATACACTTGAGTGATTTGGCGCGACTCGTGGTTACCTCTGAGAATAGTCAATCGACTAGGATATCGGACCTTCATAGCTACTAAGTATGAAACCGATTCGACAGAATAGTATCCTCTATCGACGTAGTCACCCATAAACAGATAATTAGTATCTGGACAAGGGCCGCCGATTTTGAACAATTCCATCAGATCATGGAACTGGCCATGAACGTCACCACAGATAGTGACAGGAGCAGACACGGGCTGAACGTTTTGTTCAAATTGCAAAATATCCTTTGCCATGTTACACAATCGCTGGACCTCGTCCTCAGATAACGGGTTGCAACCTTGAAGAGTGTCAATCCATGAGTCGAGTTGATTGAGAGATTGGGACGTCAATTCAGCCGGCGCATTACGGCCCATGACGGATATCTCGTGATATCTACTATCCAAAGGATCGACTCCAAACTCGTGAATATGTCCATTTTCTTCGTCTTCAAGCCCTAAGGCAGGCTCGGTCAATGCATCCTCCATTTGTACATCAGGATCGATATCCATGATAGATAGTGAGACGGAATGGGGGTTACGGGTTACGTTAGGCGGATGCCAGTAATACTTGAAGCTTCTTCACTAACAATCAAACGATTGATCACGGAAGAGAAGGGATAAGAGGTCGCTGTTTTGTGAAGATTGGGACAGGCGGTTCTTCTTCTTCTTTTTTTTTTTTTTTTTACACAAAACACCTATCCGTCTATACAAAGGGTGGCTATTGGATTGCTTTAGTCAAAATGCTCACTTCTCTTCTCAACAGAACCAACTTCAATGCTGTAGTCTGGGTATGCTTTGTTGTTCCTGAATCAGTCAATCGGTTGGATTTAGACGGATTCTCGTTTTGTTGGTACAACGGTGTGGAGTGTTTGGTGTGTTGGGTTGTTATGCGTCGTTGTGGTTGCCGTTGTCGTGTGAGATTTTGTGATTTTTGTTCAGTTAGGAACCGCCCGAGTTTTGGGTTCTTATATCCAGTCAGCTGTAGCGAGTGGAGGTGGTGGTATTTTGGTGATCCGTAAAGCAAGATATGCCTAAATCGGGGTGGCAGTCACGTGATTAGAACGACGACGAGACAAGGTTGGATCCGGGAGGAGATAGCGGTTACCGAATTATGAAATGTCTAGAAAGCTAAAAGCAAACCTACTTTGATGGAATATATGTTATGATATGGTATGGACGTGAGAAAAGGTTTGAGATGGGATATCGACTGGTCTACTTAAGGCTCTTTCTTTGATGCCAGTCGCTATTGCTCCTCTCGATCAAACTAAGCGTCAGTCAGATACAGTATGTCAGGTTAGGGTAGGGTAGGGTAGATGAGATGACGAAGTCGAGAAGACGAGAAGGCGATCAGATTAATTGATTAAATTTGTATCGGTTGTGATTGCGAGGGTGGTGGGCGTATGAAGGACCGGGCCGATACTATAAAACAAGAATCGGTCTCGTCGGCTTTTCATTTGTTGCGACAAGAGACGCGCAGATGGAGATGAGAAAAACGGTCCCTGCATGAGAAGCTCATATTTCAGGGTCTACCAAAGACATAAAGATAGATAGAGTAAATATAGACGCGACCAGCAATCTAAACGGCTGAAAAGGTTACACTATGTTAACTGAGTCTGAAGGATGAAGCGGGCTCTGAAGACAGGGGATCTAACAAGCGGGCCCGCCGCCGCCGCCTAAACGGCGCTCGGTGCGGCGTTTCCATCAGCCGTGGGAAAGTTTGGGACGCAAAGCAAAAAATATAACTGATTTTGAAGGTTCGGTTTCCTCCAACTTCGCGTATCAAACAAGACAAAACCCCCTTTTGACGAAATGCCCTCCACCGCCTCTATCGTCGGTTCTGCCGTAACAGTATCTGCCAGTATGTAGCATTCCCACTATCGACCTGCGAGTACCCGGCTCCACCCCGATCTATACTACCCCTCGCAGTCCGCGAAGCGGAGCTACGGGTCTGGGCAGAGCCCAGCCACCGGAGGTAGACCCCATAGACCGCACGCTAACATTCACAGTTGGATACCTGATATACTTCGATTACCAAAGAAGAAACTCTCTTCAGTTCAGAAGAAGTTTGAAGAAATCAATCAAGAAATACGAAAAGGAACAAGAGGTTGCAGCTGAACAGGGCAAGAATGAACTCCGCAGCAAGATTGGTAAGATGATTGCCGATTCGCTAGAGAACGACCCTCTTCCTGAAAACCTACAAGAGCGTGAGAAGTTCTTTGTGACTGAGGTTTCCCGTGCTGATGAGCTTCTTGGACAAGGGGAACATGTAGATGCTGCCCTTGCTTTCTACCGGGCTCTAAGGGTCTACCCCAGCCCCATTGATCTTTTGAATATCTATGACAAGTCGTTGAAACCTGAAGTATTGGAGATCTTACGTACAATGATTGTTCTTGAGCCTCCTCCAGCCATTGCTTCTGTTCTTAGTGGCGCTGCTGGGGCCGCTGCTTCAAATGCTACCGATGGTCCTGACGTAGAGTAATCGTCATATTATAAGAATGAATAGACTGTATATAATATAAAAACCTTTTCTTGAATTTATTTTGGTGGTGTTTGACAATTGGGGTCTGGGCTCGACGTAAGGGATGTTTAGTTGCCTTCACTCGCAAGCAATTGGCGGTCCCTATTTCATTTCCTTCAATTGCCTGTCCTAGAATTGTTTTCTTCTATTAACACCACTTCCATACATTTTTCCTTCTACTCGATGTTGAACTGGTGGTCGAGAGCCACTCAGCAAAAAGATGATCATTTCCTATACTGTTAAAGTAATAATATCTCGACTCACAATGAACTTGTCAAAGGCAGAGAGCCACCTGTTACCACCCTGCCCGGACAAATTGACAATGCCCGATCGACACAAAGACCGGATTAACTTTAAATATAATTTTGAAATCACGGTTAGGAAACTATTCTGCTAGCGTTATAGGAATAAGGGTATATGTAAGTTACCCCTGAAAATCCGGTGTGGGGATAGGTGAGAGAGGCTTCCTTCGAAGAGGCTGGTTGCTAGCCGGTCGGGTTAAACACAAGAAAGCACGGTCCTTGTGTATCTTAATTTGGTGTCTAGAACAGAGAAAAGTCTAATGCTTAGAAGCGCCGTCTGGCGCATTGACTATAAGTCAGAAAGGTCTGTACGCCGGTAAGGTAAGTATATCATAGTATGCAGTTCATAATATAACTACAGTATGTGAGCAATTTGACAGCCTAGAATAGCTGTACGGTGATTATTTGGAGGATAGTGGTGTGTCAATGGTAAGCAAACATAGAGGAGTAGGGTATGGTGAATGGTAAATGGTAGGATATGACAGCAATAGGATGGCAGGGGCTATGGTTGTTGTGCCGTATGGGAAGGATACTGAAAGGGTAGAATAGTAGTCGGTATGATACAGTATGATACAATACCACCGCCATATACAATGTCACCGAACCGTCTCCGAAAACCCCATGACCGCCTAGAAAGAAACACGCTCCGCTCTCAGCCAGTTTCCCGCCTTTTTCTGCCTTTTCTACAACCAGCGAACCACCGCTGTCTTGTTGGTCTTCCAAAAACTTTCATGTTTTTTCCTCCTCCGTATACTATGAGATCTCAGCTCCGGCCGATCTAAGTAGGGTTGGGGCGAATGTACCTCTCGGTCTCGATTAGGAAATATTCCATAAAAAAGAAATCATCCGAGGATGCCATAAACGGCTATAATCGTAAGAAGGTCGCGTAGTCCAGAGACGACACGACAGTTGGACCGGTAACTAAGACATGAAGGCTCTTTCTCCACCACCTCTGCTACTATTAAAGTTTGAATATTTAGCTCCATGCTTTACAACCGTTAGTGACAGCAAATGCCAGAGCACGGGAATCAATCAACGGAATATTCTGTCCCCCACTGGTTCCTCTGGTCTGAAATTAGGTCTCGTTAAATGTTCTTCCACCCCCTCACCCCCTTACGTTCAATTATTATGTCTGCGCCATATACAGCTGAATCAGTTAGCCCGCTAGACACACAAATACATGTTTTATTTTTATTTTTCTTTTTGATTAAACATTGCTGCACTGCTTCATGTAAGTCTGTAACATGCAGATTGTTCAGATTTCTCTTATTGTCCGCTTTGCGAAGATTAGCAAGAGCAAGAAGAGACTCGCACGGACCGTGTGCATTGAATGCTAAGCGCGGGTTTGGATTGGCAGCAGAATATTTAATATGTCTAGGGGGAGGGGGGTGGTCGCAACTGTTGAACTTGTAATTTTCAGTTTCTCCTTCACCTTTGTATCACGAAGTTTATTGTGCAAGTAGTTCTTATTGCCCATAACTGGTTGAATAAATAGCCACATCCTAATATTAGTGCAAGTCATTGATTGACAGAACAGAGCTCATTCGTCTTACTTCTTGGATCGCCGCTATCAGCCCCCCGTCCCAAAATGTCCGTTCCTGTTGAAGAATCTCAACAACAACTTCAATCTCAATATATCATCGCTCCTAAAAAGGCTATTGAAGAATACATCAACCTTGATGCCGAGGACGAGTCTCTAGCTAGATGGAAAAGGTCACTGGGTCTTAATGTCGACAACTACAATGGTGTCAATTCTATTGGTGATCCCAAAGACAGTCGAAAACTAGTAGTGGTTCACTTGCAAGTAGCGGTCGAAGGTAGAGCTCCCGTATTCCTTAATTGTGAAGATGAGAGAGATATTAAGAACTTTGGCAAAAATCCCATCACGGTAATCGAAAGTGCTAAATTCAAAATTACCATCAGATTCAGAATCCAACATGAAATTCTTACTGGGTTAAGATATTACCAGACCGCTAAAAGAAGTGGTATTACAATGTCCAAGACTGATCATACTCTGGGAGCGTATCCACCAAATACCCCTAATAAACCCTACTATGAAGTTTCTTTACCAGAAGGTGAAGCTCCTGGAGGGTTTATGGCCAGAGGTTCATACAGTTGTTCAACCACTTTCTATGACGATGATAAAGTTAGTCATCTAACGGTTCCCTGGAAGCTGAATATTATTAAGCGAGAAAAATAGCCGACATTTTGGGCTTTGATTTGTTTTCGACTCTGGTTCAGTCTATTCGTTTGGTCTTTATGCATCTTTAAACCTCAAAAATCTATCTTTTGAAGAATAAAAATATTTAATAATAAAATTTAAATCATATATATACAAACAAACAGCTTGTTTCATTACAATCATCAGAGTGAGAAATATATATATAGAGGTATAGTCTATTTGGCTCCAGGGAGAGGTGGGAAATCGGCAGAATAGTCAATTGGCTTTTTGGTTTCTGTTGATGGTTGCGGTCGTCCTTTTGGTTTGTTTAGTTCACTGGCTGTGGGATGTAACTGGTCTGCTTGTCCATTAGAAGTAGACGACTTTACACTCGTAGTCGTCTCAACAGGCGATGGGGTTTCATTACTTCCAGGAATAAATCCATGGGCTGACCCTGGCCTACCAATACTCGGTACCATAGATACGCCATATGCTAGTTCTTGCGATTGTGATCTATGCGGTTGTTGGGGTCGTTGTGGTCGGAATGCTTGTTGATGAGTTGGATTCTGTGGAGCCGATGATTGATATTGATTCGCTTGTGGGTAGAATTGATTATACTGTGGATTCTGGGCCGGGGCGAAATAGTTGCCATCATATTTCTGCTGTGACGTATCCTGGAAATATGGCGACGGAGAAAATACTGGGTATCCACCATTGGCTTTTGGATTGAAGTTACATGACTGGTGTTGATAAGCCAGAGGCGGTTGCTGATTTGTATACCCATTGGCCACATTCTGATACATTGGGTATTGGTAATTATAAGTTCCTGATGAGCTTGTTCTAGACGCATTATACGGATGGCCCGTGGATGGGAGATTATTAGCACTTGGCGCAAGTCCGTTAGCAGATGCTGGATTATTATGTCTATAAAAATCTCGAGGATGAACTTGCTGCTGATACTGAACCTGTTGGGCAGATTCAAATTTCGCGTATAGTTGAGGGTCACTTAGATTAGATCGGTCGGAGTATGAATAAATATTATTATTGGGCAATGGTGGAACATTATCATTACGCAGTGATGACCGGAAGTATCCTCGCGAGTATTCATCATCTACTATTCTGGCCGTGCTTGAGGTGCTGACAGTTGTAGACGTTGGTAAGGTCGCTTCAGCCGATTCCTCCTCTTCGTTTTGTACGAAGTTTTTGAATATTCTTGCTCTAGCCTGCTCGTAGGCAGCAACTTTGGCTTCAAAACTGAGGCCCTTAAGCGTCGATGAGGCGGATTTACTATCATCAGCGAGGTTGGCTGAACTCGATTCGTCCGAAGACAATATAGCAGTAGGGTCGTCTGTCGAAGTTGCATTGTCTACGTCAGTTGAAGTAGAAGGCTTTTTATCATTAGCGGGACTGGTCATAAGTGAGACAGGAGAATTTCTAGATGAGGGCTTCGATGTAGATAATACGACCGATGCTTTTGTAGATGGCAAAACACGATCAGCTTCTTCTTTCACGTCGCCCAGCTTTACTGCGGAACTTGATCTATCTGGGGTCGGCGAAGCCGAAGATTCTCTAGAAATGGATTTGTCCCGACTGTCTTTCCTCAGAAGTACTGCAGGTCTTTTGGTGATGATAAGCCTCTTCAATGAAGTTTCTATTGGTGAAACACTATTTGATACCGGTGCAGACGCTCCACTATTGTTTAAACTATCGAGCGAGTCATCAGCAGCAGTATTTTCACTTTCAATGTCACTCAGTCGAACGCCAGGAACTACTAAAGGTCTCGGCTGTTTAAAATAGATCACCGAATTACCATCCATACTTGAAGAGTGGCCTATATTGTAGTATTCGGCCACTTTGTGAGAGATTAAACGAAAATACGAGTTCATTGGATCTAGGTCAACCGACTGAACTGTGGGATTTCTTAACAAGCTCAGCACCTGTTTCTCCAATCGCAGCACGAACATTCTGTTTTTGGGGTCAAAAAGTGCTGTTCTAAGGACATTATCGAGTGACGATGAATCCGGGACTTCGATATTCTCATTTCCTGTTTTAGCGGCAAACTTGTCAAGATATGGGTCTGTGATCGTTGGAGTACCAATACCCCCAATACTCGCTCCACTAGACCGTTGTCCGATCTCCAAAACTTGTCCGCTTATATCGACATTTACTTTAGGGGTTGCTGGTGGCAACAAAGCAGAGTCTGCGGTTTCTAGAGAGGCCATCTTGAAACGAAAGAAAGGAACCAATGTTCAGAAATCAGCTGCTTTGGTTTGAGAGATTCTCTCGTCAATCGGTATCTAGCTGAACGCTTATGAATCAATTTATTTCAGATTCGCAATGGTAAGGACAGACGGCTATAAATTCCCACGGTTATACAAAAATAATGTTAATCTCTTAATCTTCGTTAAACTTCAGCGGATCTAATATTGGAACCGGTCATAAGAACCCTCAATTTGAATCACTACTATGTCAGCAGTTTTCAAATGCAAGGAAGGCTGATTCGGAGCCTTTGGTAGTGAGGCGTCAGTGGATTAAGTGAGGTCGAGCTCGATGATCGAGTTTGAAAGTATAAATTTAATAAAAACAATAATCTTGCGGCAATGAACTAGATTGGACAGTTACTCGAGTCAGAATGTATAGCTGAAAAAGTTGTCCTTTGTCTAGATATCTCAAGAATATATCTCGTTAGACGGCCCACCCCCTGAGTGCGCCGCACACTGGTCGCTCCCACAACTGTCCTCGTAATCAACTGAACACCGTCTGAGAATATACAGGTTGAAACTACTCTCATGGTTATTAATTTCGACTATAATCTGTCAAACATTGCAATTCGTTTATTTCACATCAAAAGTCTGGCAGTGAGAGAAATTTAGAAATTTTTTCCTTCTTTTCTTCTGCTTTTATCTTTCAATTGATCGTCGTAACGTGTAGCTGACAAATAGTATAGAAAATGTCGGACGCTGATGAGGTAAGTTTATAGTCGGTTGGATATAGAGGTGAACGTGAAATCCAATTCCAGTTGTTAACTAATCTTAATAGATCCGTCGCAAGAGACTGCAAAGATTAGGCGGCGGTGCCTCGCCATCGACGTCATCTCCGGCCCCTAGCTCACCGTCTGTTAAGAAGGTGGACGAGTCGGAATTAGGAACGGAGACAACAACAACAACAACAACAGCAGCACCAGCGGCACCAGAATCATCAGTTTTTAGTCCTAGTGTTCAAAATACAACAGAAAAGCAAACTCTGGTTCCAAGTCCAGCTGCCTCCAATCAACAACGGCCCACTCCCGCTTCTAACCCATCTACCCCTTCAAAGCCTGCTCCCATTTCTTTCAAAGAATGGCAAAACAAAACCATCCAGGATATTCTCCGTGTTTCTCTTACACCCAGAACTGATTACTGCCTTATACAATCAGTAGCCGACGAGTTACACTCGGAGAATCACGATCTTATTCTCACGTCAGACCTCTTGGATCAAATTTTTTGGTGTCGTCTAACCGAACAAAAGTGTCTGCCTTCGGTTTTTGATTACCTTCTCGGGTGTTGGACTCGAGCTGGTAACGCCAAACGCCTTCTTAAGCCAAAATCAATAGCAAATTCTCCTGATCATGAAAGCAAACTGGCCGTGTTGGCGGAGATCCAGAGATTTTCTGTTGACTTTGCCGTGATATCAGGAACCTCGGATCCTGAAGAAGGTACAGGAATTTATTCCAATATTGGCGAAAGGTTAATCTCGAAAGCCAGTTCCAATCGATCCCCTTTACCATGGGAGTTCATTGAAGCGGTCATTATACATGCCGAAGAACAGGAACTAACGCCAGTTCTCCTTGCCGGTATATTCTCTCATTTATCGCAATTGGGGTCTAAAATATCTCCTACAGACCCTGATATCAATTCTATTATAGACTATAGACCTTATTTCACTGTTCTAGAGAATCTCATTTCCATTAAAAGTGTGGCCGTTTCTATAACCTCATTGGAGAATTTTGCAATTACAGGCAAGAATGTCGTCCCACCTCGGCCACCCAACCCACCAGTGCCTTCTACGGACCCCACTGAGTCCGCACAGATTATAACAAACACAGTCCTAGGACCATTCCTTGCTACATCTCCAATCGACCCTCCATTTTGCTGGGGTAACTTTACCAACCCAGACCTCATGTCTCAGCCAGAAATAGATAGACTGGCCATTGACATTCGAGCAGAGCTGAAAGTCATTCAAGACCGGCTGTTTTTCATATGTGATAAGATAGTTCGTTCCAGCCCTACTTCTCGTCAAGCACTTCTTGAATACTTTGGCAAAATCCTTGATTTGAATCATAAACGAACTGCCATGCAAGTTGATCCTAAGATTGTTTCTCCAAATGGTTTCATGATGAATATTACTTATATTTTAGCGAAATTCAGCGAACCATTTGCTGATCTATATGGAACCAAGCTTGACAAAATCAGCCAAGACTATTTCTGCCATGATCCAGTATTGGATATTAGTGAAGAAACAAAGATCGCAAGTGATATTCAGTCATCTAAAGAGTACTACGAAACGTCTGCGGAGCAGTCACCTGTCAATTTTGTATCTCATTGTTTTTTCCTCTCCATGGGGTATTTCCATTACGGTCTTGGTGGCACGATACAATCAGATACTAGACTAAAGAATATTATTGAGGATCTAAAACATCACATAGCAAGGGTTGAGGCGGAGTTGCCAAAGTATGAGAATACCCCACGAATTAGTTTTGTCAAGAAAGCTCTTGATAACGTGAGACTGCAACTTAAACAAGCCCAAGCATTACGCATATCCAGTCAATGCATTTTATTCGATATGGACCAACAAGCTGTATACCTTGAATTGGCAGTGTTCCAATTGATGTTTTTAGTTCGCACGGCAAGTCAGTCCGGTTATCCACCAGTGAATAAGTTAACCCTTCCCTTTGCAGATAAACAGGGTCCAGATGTATTTATCAATTATCCCGAATATTTGATTGAAGCGCCAATCTCTCTTCTCCTCTACATTTCCCGTTATATTCCTCATGTTTTGGTCAAGAACCCACATGTTCAACTGGTCACTTTCTGTGTAACATTCTTGTCCAACACGAGCTATATAAAGAACCCTTATTTGAAAGCAAAGCTAGTAGAACTCCTCTTTTACGGATCTATGGATTATCAAAATGGACAAAAGGGATACTTTGTTCATATTTTTGACTCTGATCCTCTATGTCACAAACACCTACTTCATGCATTAATGAATTTTTACATTGAAGTAGAACAAACTGGAACTTCTTCGCAATTTTACGATAAGTTTAATACTAGATATTATATCTCTCAAATTGTCAAGTGTATCTGGGCAAACAATATTTACCGAAGTAATCTGGCTAAGGAAAGTGAGCAAGATGTTAATTTTTTTGTTCGTTTTGTAGCCTTGCTCCTTAATGATGCTACATATCTTCTTGACGAAACGTTAGCAAAGCTTGGAGAGATTCATAAATTACAGAAGGAGTTGTCACCTAGTCGCAGCCCTGATGAAGACCAAGAAACTCAGGAAAAGCGTTCTCAATTAGAACAAGCTGAGAAGCATGCCAGCTCGTACATGCAGTTGACAAATCAAACAGTCATTCTTCTTAATCTTTTCACATCGGCAGTGGCCAAGGCATTTGTGACTCCTGAAATTGTTGACCGATTTGCTGCTATGCTCAACTACAATCTCACGGCTCTTGTTGGGCCCAAATGTCGAGAATTAAAAGTTCAAAACCCCGAAAAGTATGGATTTAATCCTCGTGAGCTTTTATCACGATTAGTTGATGTCTATCTTAATCTCCGAACCGAACAATCATTTATGAGGGCATTGGCCCGTGATGGACGTTCCTACAACCCGGTAAATTTTGACCGGGCTATTTCCATTCTCGGTAGATGGGGGCTCAAGACCCCTGCTGAACTTCAAGCTCTCAATCAACTACGAGAATCGGCTGAGCAGGTCAAGTTAGAAGATGAACAAGGAGAGCTTGAACTTGGTGATATCCCCGATGAATTCCTAGATCCTTTAATGTACACATTGATGGAGGATCCAGTAATCCTTCCGTCATCTCGAGTCACTATTGATCTTGGTACAATCAAGTCGCATCTCCTTAGCGATGCCAAGGATCCGTTTAATAGAGCTCCGCTGAAAATCGAAGACGTCATCACGAATACTGAACTCAAAGAGAAGATCCAAGCGTTCAAAAAGGAGCAACGAGAAAAGTATCACGCTGCCAAAATGGATACTTCTGAATAATTCTGTTAAATATATATATATATATATATATACATATACATATATAAATAGAGGTTTTAATGGCGGCTCCGTTAATAGTGTATTCTCCTATAAGATGTGATTGGGCCATGCCTAGACTGTTGGGCCCGATAATAAGACGGTCAGTCCAGATGGTCCGGTGTATCAACGTAGATAGTGCTAGTGCCAGGGGTGACTTCGGCAGAAGTGAGTTTGCCTATTCGGCCAGGACCTAGGGACATGATGACATTACATCCGTTAGCGTTGGCATATTGAACAGAATCTGACCACTGTACCGTTTCCGTCAAAGTATTAACAAGGTTGGATTTAACTTCATCCAAACATTGAAACGGTAATGCAGTGATATTAGATATGATGGGGAATTTTGGCGGCCATTGCCACGAAGGTGGCTTGCGGGTGGTTGAAATGGACATGGTTCCTTCAAGAATCGATCTCATTGTATCTTGTCCTGGGGCCATAATCTTTGAATGAAAGGGCCCCGACACGGTTAAATCTCGTGTACGAAGCCTGATTTTGTTGTCAGAAAATTCAGTCGCTGAATTGAGCTGCTGTATTAACGACTGGATCTCGTCTTTAACTCCGGAAAGGACTATTAGTGTCTTGGAATTGATATTTGCAATGTCGACAAGATCGGTCTTGTCAACGGCGGACTTTAACATTGCCGATGCAATTATGTTTTTACCATTATCAGAAGTCGGACTCCAAGATGGCAGCGCCACAACAGTCATGCCAGTCTTTTTATTTGTTGAAGAATAGAATACATCAGTAGCAGATTCCATTGCTTTACCTCTTTGGCGAACGATCCATGTTGAATCGTAGAATGATAAGACACCAGCAGAAGTCCAGGCAGTATACTCTCCTAAGGAGTGACCCAATAAATAGCCATACAAATTGTTTGGCTGTACCGCCTGGACGATTTGAAAAATAGCATATGATGCAGATAGTAATAGAGGTTGTGCATTTGATGTCAAATTGATACTCTCACTATCAGGACCTGATATACCAGTCTCATTTATCAGGGCAACCGAAATCCTCTCTTTTAAACTTTCATCCAATTCATCCAATACTGGCTGAACGATTTTCGGATATTTTTTATAAAAGGGAATCAGCATTCCAAGTTTCTGGTATCCCTGGCCGGGAAAGCATAGAGCGATTAATTCATTTCTATTCCCGGGTTGAGAAGTAAACCTCCGGATCGATTGTTTAATCATGTTAATAGATGGACATGAGGCTGCTGTTTGAATGCTGGTGCACAATATAATATTAAACCAGTAGTTGAAGTATTTGCGGCTGGTTGCTCGAAATGCATTTCATGAACGGCCAACTAACAAGCGATGAGCATGTTTTATGGTTTGTGATTGTCTCGTTTTGCTACGTCGACTGTATATCACTTGACGTTTCGATTGATATAGTTGGGATTGTAGTAGAGTCGAAGCAGCTTTTGATAGAATCTAACGGTGATCTCACCTACTGTCTAAATAAGCCCTGTCCAACACTACTGAACCGCTCGTGCTTTCCTCTCTCTCTCTCTCTCTCTCTAAGACTCTATCGTTTGACTGCTGAATAGTCGCCCTTGCCCAACTATAAACAAACCAGAAGCTCGTAAAGTAGTACTCCAATAACGGGGTTTATGCTCCGCCTCTGCAGTGTAAGCTCGTTGGGAGTATTACTATATTCACCACTCTGGCAACGCTATGGGGCGAGAACAAGTTATGGTCGAGCAGAACAGGCTAAAATTAGACATTACCAGCTCAGCTCTTGAGGCCTGCCTACAAGCAACGCGGCAGAGAAATTGGATGGTGATGGATAGAGAGGACCAGAAGAAGAAAAATCAACAATAATTACTCTCTACACGCGGCGTATTCCCACGATATATTTATTTATATATTTCGGTTCACACAAAAAAAACCACCAGGCTCTTTTTTTTTCACTGGTGAAGTCAACAAGCAAGCTAGATTTGCCGCAAAGCACGCCAAAAAACAGTACTCTCAGTTAACCTTGAACTGTATCGTATCCATCTGTTCCCGCCCTTCGCCTGCTAGTTTAGATTTGGGTCGAACCTTAAAAAGAAAGAAAGAAAGAAAAAAAAAAAGTACGTGTTTTCACAATCATGGGTTTCGGCGACTTCGATATCCTTTGCCGAAGAACATATCTCCCTCTATGTTCACTAGTAGGCCCTTATACAAGCGACCAAATATCTGCTGCTGAATCAAGTCTCTTTCCTACCGGGATTATCCCTGCCTGCTTTGCCAGAACCATTGTGCTAGCCAATACCATCATCTTCAATGTTGGTAATGCGTTCATTCACATCGCCGCTATTGGTGTCTTGGTACTGATCATCTTCAACATCCGTACCAAATATACTGCTATTGGCCGAGTGGAGATTCTGCATTTTTTCTACATCTTCACTGGTTTGACGATGCTGTCTCTAGTGATAGATGCAGGAGTGACCCCTCCCGGATCTCCGTCATATCCATACTTTGTTAGCATTCAATCTGGACTGACTTCAGCTCTATGCTGCTGTCTCATGTTAAACGGGTTCCTTGGATTTCAATTATACGAGGATGATACTTTCTGGTCGAAATGGTCGTTACGAGTATTTAGTTTCCTGGCGTTTGCCTTGACGTTTGTTGTCAGTATATTAACATTCCAAGGATGGGCCGGAGATGCCATGTCTCCTACAAAGACAACAGGCCTTTTCGTGGTCCTATACATTGTGAATGCACTGTTTGTAGCAGTATATTTTGTCAGTCAACTTGCCCTGTCAATCTTCATTCTGCAAGATCTATGGGCCGTGGGTGCAGTCCTATTAGGAGGCTTTTTCTTTGTGGTTGGCCAGGTTCTTTTATACGGAGTAGCTCAAACTATCTGTATCCAAGTTAAACACTATATCGACGGTGTATTCTTTGCAACTATCTGCAATCTTTTTGCTGTCATGATGGTCTACAAATACTGGGACATGATCACATCGGAGGATATGGAATTCGGCGTCAGCAACAGAGAGGCGCACTGGGAAGTCAAAGAACTGATAGATGACGATCAGCGGTATGACAATGGCAGTGAGTATGCTGGAAGTACTTATGGTCTTACTCATTTCCAATAGCCAGTTTTATACTGCTCCGTATATAGATGATTAACTTATTTAATGAATAATTTGCCTAGTTCTATGTACCGGTTGTTTAGTTTGTCATCTCGCCGAGCGAGCACAAACGGGTCTGATAGAGGTTTAGCAATCAAGCGGTTGGCGGTGATAGCATTAAAGCTCTTGGTGAACTGACTCAGCCATGCGCGGCAGATAAGATTGTAGATCATTGAGATCTCGAAATTTCACTCATCAACTCCTGTAGTGCATCTTCTTCTTTTTCTTCTTCTTCTTCTTCTTCTTTTCCTTATTATTATTATTGTTGTTATTCAATCCTTCTCCTTGTTTAATCCTTTCTTTACCTTATCGCACGTGTTCATAAAATGCCAGTAGCTCCGGAAAATTTAATTCGATTGCAGAGACAGCCAGAACTGATCCGGAATATCTGCATTCTGGCACACGTCGACCATGGCAAAACGTCTTTATCAGACTGTCTATTGGCCTCAAATGGCATTATCTCACAGAACCTGCAAGGGAAAATCCGCTACTTGGATTCCCGCCCAGATGAACAAACTAGAGGAATCACAATGGAGTCGTCGGCAATTTCTCTTTACTTCAAAGTGGCCAGGCGTTCCCCTCCTAAGGAAGGATCTGATGACCCGGGCCCTCCAATTATCAAGGAACATCTTATCAATTTGATTGATTCTCCAGGCCACATTGATTTTTCTTCTGAAGTTTCTACTGCCTCTCGTCTATGTGATGGTGCTGTAGTTCTAGTCGACGTGGTTGAAGGAGTATGCTCTCAGACCGTCACAGTCCTACGTCAAAGTTGGGTTGAAAAATTGAAA
This sequence comes from Sugiyamaella grinbergsii, assembly GCA_030579895.1. Taxonomy (NCBI): domain Eukaryota; kingdom Fungi; phylum Ascomycota; class Dipodascomycetes; order Dipodascales; family Trichomonascaceae; genus Sugiyamaella; species Sugiyamaella grinbergsii. The sequence continues at coordinate 3,475 of JAKTRT010000093.1, read as the reverse complement.
CCAATCCTCGTGCTAAACAAAATGGATCGTCTGATTACGGACCTTCAATTGACGCCCATGGAGGCGTATCAGCATATCAGTAAATTAATCGAACAGATAAATGCTGTTGTAGGGTCGTTTTTTGCTGGACAAAGAATGGAAGATGATCTGAAATGGAGAGAACTGAGTGAAAACCCAAATACCCCTGATAATGTACAACAGGAGTTCGTGGAAGCAAGTGATGAGGAGATTTATTTCGCACCGGAGAAGAATAACGTCGTTTTCGGTAGTGCTGTTGATGGCTGGGGGTTTAACATATCACAATTTGCTGCTATTTATGAACGAAAACTAGGCATTAAAAGAGAAAAGTTAGAAAAGGTTCTCTGGGGTGAGTTCTACTTTGACCCCAAAACAAAAAAAGTCATTCCGGGTTCGTCATCAAGTTTATTGAAAGGACGCAACTATCGCCCTTTATTTGTACAATTGGTACTGGAGAATATATGGGCTATATACGATTCGACCATTCTTAATAAGAATGTCGAAAAAATTACGAAAATCATCAATGCTCTGGAGTTAAAAGTCTTTCCTCGAGATATAAATTCCAAGGATTCCAAATCTCTATTAAACGTCATTTTCAACCAGTGGATTCCCATCTCAAGGTCCCTTTTATTAAGTATAATTGACATCATCCCGTCTCCGATCGACGCTCAAAGAGCGAGAATGTCGGGTATCCTTGAAAGTACTCCAAGATATCAGAGTATTCCTGAAAAAATATCTAATGCAATGAAGAATTGCGATGTTAATGGTAATTTAACAGCGTTCATCCCCAAAGTAGTTACCATGCGCCAAAGAGATTTGCCATCTAAACGAAATAGTGGACAAACCACTGCTGAAGAAAGGATTGCTGAATTGAGAAACAAAAGTCGCCAAGCGAGAGAAATGGCACTATCGGATGATGGATCTGCCTCGCTGTCTTCTCTATCCTTAGAAGATAGTGACGCCAAGGACGATGATGGTGATAATGATGACGGTGACAAAGAAATGGTAATTGGATTCGCACGTGTTTTTAGTGGTACTTTGAAAACAAACCAGCAAGTATATCTCCTGGGCCCTAGATACAATCCTTTGAATCCCCACGAGTACTGTACAAGAGTAACCATTTCTGCCCTATATATCCTTATGGGTAGAGATTTAATCATTATAGATGAAGCCCCTGCTGGTAGTATTGTTGGCGTTGGTGGTCTTGATGGGCAGATTCTTAAAAGTGGTACCATTGTTGACATCCCGTGGGGGGGTCCAAACCTCGCCAGCTCGAATGGTATCGCCGCTCCAATCTTGCGAGTCGCGGTAGAACCTGTTAACCCATCGAAAATCCCTGAACTTGAACACGGTCTTAAGCTGCTTAATGCTTCGGATCCTTGTGTCCAAGTAAGTATCCAAGACAATGGTGAACATATTTTAGCCACCGCCGGAGAATTACACCTAGAGAGATGTATAAAAGATCTTCAAGAGAGATTTGCCAAAGTAGACGTTCATTATTCTAAACCCGTTGTCCCTTTCAGAGAAACCATTGTTGACGATAAAGATTGGAAGTCGCAAACAGAGCATGTGAGAGGTTATGCTGAGACCACAGTTGGAACGGCAACTTTAAAATTTCAAATATTTCCATTGTCTACCGATCTCAGTGATTTCATCAGCAACAATGCTGACGAAATAAGAATGATCATTGAGAAAAAGAAGAAAAGTTATTCGGGAGAAGGAGTCGGATTTCAATCACGGGAACAAACGCCGATTCCCGACTTCGAAGATGATACGTCTTTGGCTAATATTGGAGTTAAGGATTCTACATTGCAGAGCATTGAATCACAAATACATTATAAGGTGAAAAGCGATAAGACTCTCAGCCGCTGGGTTAACGATCCATTTTCTAAAATTGTTGCCTTTGGACCGAGAAAGACTGGTTCGAATATACTTTTTGACATGACAGGAACGTTTTCTCGTCGTGCCTTTTCAGACTCGTCTGTTGAACGGTCACCGTATGAAGACAATATTCTTACTGGTTTCCAATTAGCCATGTCCCAGGGTCAAATATGCGGCGAGCCTGTCCACGGAGTTGGTTGTGCGATAATTGGGATTTCAGCTATTCAAGATGAAGATGATGACCGTCATAATACTGCTGCCTCGCTTCAGAGACGTATCATTTCGGCCTCTAGAGAAGCCACTTACCAGGGATTAAGTGATTGGTCACCAAGGCTTATGTTAGCGACATATTTATGTGATATTCAAGCCACCACTGATGTGCTAGGTAAGGTCTACGGTGTTATTACCCGAAGGAGAGGTAAAATTATCACCGAGGAAATGAAAGAGGGTACTCCTTTTTTTACAGTACATGCATCAATACCTGTTGTTGAGGCGTTTGGATGTTCCGAAGAAATTCGCAAAAGGACCTCCGGGGCTGCCAATCCCCAACTAGTATTTAATGGATTTGAGATTTTTGATCAGGATCCATTCTGGGTCCCAACCACTGAAGAAGAACTTGAAGAGCTTGGTCAGTTATCCGACAAAGAGAATATAGCGCTGTCATATGTGAACAGCATCCGTAAGCGTAAGGTAAGTTTTTTGGTAGGGCCCATTAAATAAGTTGCATTTTTGACGCTTCGTTTACTAACTAGTTTTAGGGCTTGCCAGTTCACAAAAAAGTGGTAGAGAATGCCGAGCGTCAAAGAACATTAAAAAAATAATGGTAGGGCTGGGCCGTTTTAGCCATAGCAATTGCAACTATTGTAATACTATAAAAGCTTATTCTCAAACTGATTTGCCCATCTCATACCATAATGGTTTTAAAATATAAAAGGGTATTATTATTAATAATTGCTAATTATTACATATCAAACACAAGAAGATAAAAATAGTAATCAAATAAATTGATTTTTGTTAGAACATCAGAAACATCACATTAAAAACAAGGAAAGAACAAGGCAGACGACTAAAGAGCCGGAGACAGTCTTGATGCCAGAGGCACTATTAGATTGCTCGAAACCTTCAGAACCATTGCCAGATCCAGATCCATTACCGGAACCAGATCCATTACCAGATCCGCTACCAGACCCGGAGCCAGATCCATTACCAGATCCGCTACCAGACCCAGAGCCAGATCCATTACCAGATCCGCTACCAGACCCAGAGCCAGATCCATTACCAGATCCGCTACCAGACCCAGAGCCAGATCCATTACCAGATCCGCTACCAGACCCAGAGCCAGATCCATTACCAGATCCGCTACCAGACCCAGAGCCAGATCCATTACCAGATCCGCTACCAGACCCAGAGCCAGATCCATTACCAGATCCGCTACCAGACCCAGAGCCAGATCCATTACCAGATCCGCTACCAGACCCAGAGCCAGATCCATTACCAGATCCGCTACCAGACCCAGAGCCAGATCCATTACCAGATCCGCTACCAGACCCAGAGCCAGATCCATTACCAGATCCGC
>JAKTRT010000092.1:0-29621 GCA_030579895.1 Sugiyamaella grinbergsii | reverse complement strand
ATAAGATTTCCCGTCCGATCAATCATATTCAAGCCTCTGAGAGCCTTGATCAGTAATGCCGTGGGAGACCAGGCGTGAACAGAAGGTGCTGTAGTTCTTTTTTTTGGCCAAGCTACACATACATATATGTTTTTTGTGATAATAGACGTAAGAGACATCTAATATTACGAAAAGAAAAAGATTATTGAAATTAACCGAATATCAAGCTAATGCAAAGAATAGAAATAGAATAAATATAAAAAAGAAAACAAATCTCATTGTTCACATGAGATGCAAGTTTTGGAACCCATCAGAAGTATCATAGACTTGTTTAATACTTGCTCGTCTAGTTACGTGACTTGTAGGGCTACCAATGACGGGAGAAGAAAGCCCCGGCGACACTGCCCTTCGTTTCAGGTTTGTAACTGGCGATTCATCGACAAGAGCTATTTTGCGTTTGACAGATGGCGTTACAGAGAGTGGGCCCGCATCCGAGTCATCAGTATCGCTTATAATAGCGCTGCCACTACTTGCACATCGATTGGGAGTGAATTTTTCCAGGCGGGCAATGAGGTCTTGATGGTGGAAGGTAGATTGAGAGAAACTATTTCGGCTTGTGGTATTAGTATTGAGAGTGGTAGTGCCAGCAGTGGTAGTGATGGTAGAGCTGGCTCCATTAAAAGTAGCACGATTGGACAAATGACAGCCTGAAGACGAGTTCTCATTAAACTTTAATAAAGAAGGAGTGTTTGCTATAGAAGTGTCCTTGTTTTCGTCTCTAAATGTCGAGGTAACTTCAGCTTCACGGCGGATTTCAAAATCCAATGGAGACATTTCCTCTTGTAGATCCTTGGAAATGCGTAAAAAGCTTTTCATCTTTGGTTTCAAGGACCGACCGTTGGAGATCATTTGCCTGACAATGGCAGTTGGCGGAGTAGGGTCAATGTCTGATCCTTTATTTGATGAAACGCTGGGTCTCCTGCTACTGAGACTCATGCGTTCGTCCGAGTCGTATCCAGCTGAAACGAGTTCGTCATCGTCCGACGAAGATGGAGAAGAACAGGAGTTACTGCCATATTTATTGCTGTTGTTACCAGCAGTGCCAGCGTTTTTTCTGTGATTGCGTTTAAGAAGGAATCCACTTCCAAGCCCTAAGGAAGATACACTTGAAGACGGTCCATAATAAAGAGTCGGGGAGGCACTGTTAGCACTGCTTGTACTCGATGCAGGCCCGCCAGTATATGCGGTTCGAGAGTTTCTTCTTGACGAACTACCAGACAATGACAACGGTAGTGGTGGTGGATGAGATGGTTTGGATAGTGCGTTTGCAGTAAACGGGGAAATGCCAGTCATGGAGTAGCCAAACTGTGTATTGGACGATAAATCAATGCTAGTAGGAGTCGGTAGTTGAGAACCCATAGGAGCGGTTGCTGACGGGCTTATGGGAGACATATCAGGGGTCTGGAACGACGTCACGTGCTGCAGCCCGGAAGTTTTACGAGGTCTAAACACCTGGAATGGAGTTGATGGTGGTTGCGGTTGGCCACGGTCGGATGATGTGATGTGAGAGCCCGTCACAGGGCTGGCAACTGGACCATCACCGAGTGCTTTACCGATATCACTACTTTTATCTTCCACAGGAGGACTATGATTTATTGGTGAGCTGATAGCAAACATCGTGGTGCCATGTGTTCGGTCGTTGTCCATTTCACTATAACGTTCGTTTTCTTTGCCTTTCAAGTTGCGAAGCGGTAGTCCATTGTGGTGACTGGCCGCCATCTTGGGTTGATGATACAACCGAAGACCACTTTATAAATTCACCGTTTCACACTTGTCACCCACCAAGTATGATACAAATAGTTGACGTTAACCGGAGAAACCCACAAATATTACAGATTGAAAAACCGTCCAAGATGACTATCTCATGCTCCTGTGATTCTCATCTACTAACAAAAGCCTATAGTAAATCGATTACGAACTCATAAATTAATAGCCGCTGTTATAGAGAAGATGTTACATGAGACGGCAGGAAGCCTATCAGAAAGTGGAGGGCGGACGAGATACGACGAGTGCAGGTTGAAACAGCATCCATCCAAGTCTGGAGTTCGTATGCAGAAGAACGTTTAACGTAGCTGACAAAAAGGATCGGTCGCCTGGAGCACGCGTTTTGTTCAGGGGCTTTTTTTTTTTCTCAGTCTGAGTTTCAAGTGTCGAGCAAAGTGGATCGAGACCCTTGCCCACGTAGTTGAAATATAGTGAGGTGAGATTAGATTTGACAGTCGGTAAAGGCTAAGCATGAGACACGAGAATGGGAGGTATAAGTAAAGATATCTGTATATAATATATGTTATAAATAATTTGCATACAATAGATAATATAGATAATATAGATAATATAGATAATATAGATAATATAGATAATATAGATAATATAGATAATATAGATAATATAGATAATATAGATAATATAGATAATATAGATAATATAGATAATATAGATAACACAGATAATATAGATAATATAGATAATATAGATAACACAGATAACATATATAACATATATAACATAGAATAGCAATCAGATGAATCTCCATATAAATCTACCAAGATAACGTGAAAGGAATTGTTCAATTGTCCAAAAGAACGATGTAAACATGGGGCGTGTAGTCTAGCAATATTTAACAATAAATGGGCCAGAAGATTCATGTGTTGTAAACAAAAAAATATATTAATAGAGATACATGTAATAAATTAAATTGGCGATAGTGAAGTGTCATTTTCGGTTGGGTTCTACTCGACTTGTCTATGGCCACAGAGCTCATATAGCTGGATCTTTTATCCTTCATATGTTTATCACGGCCATCTTATCTGGTCTACTGTCATGAATGCTGCGTTGTTTATCGTACCCATGCCTATCTCTCCCTGTACCATTCTCATGCTTGTCAGTCCTTTTCGTTCCTTCTCATTGCTGTCTTTCTTTTTTTCTGATTCCCATCATTCTTTGTCATACCTATCACTCCTTCGATCATCACTCGTATCCTTCTCATACCTATCACTCCTTCGATCATCACTCGTATCCTTCTCATACCTATTACTCCTTCGATAATCACTCGTAGCCTTCTCATGCCTATCACTACTTTTCTCCTCTTCATGTCTCCGCCTCCTATCCTTTTGATACCTATCACTCTTTCTATCCTTTTCATTCCTATCACTCCTTTTATCTTTTTCATACCTATCACCCATTCTATCCTTTTCATTCCTATCACTCCTTCTATCCTTTTCATTCCTATCACTCCTTCTATCCTTTTCATTCCTATCACTCCTTCTATCCTCCTCATGTCTTCGATGCCTACTATCCTCCTCATACCTATCACTCCTCCCATCACTCTTATCACTCTTCCTATCCTCTTCATGTCTCCGTCTTCTACTGTCCCTTTCATATCTATCACTTCGATCCTGGTCATGTCTCCGCCGCCTATTCTCTTCATGTATATTAATCTTATCTTTCTTCTCACTCAAATACCTCGCCATAGGATCTTCTTCCTCAGCATTCCTCTTTCTCTTTTTCTCCTCCTTCTCCGTACCTTCAACCAAGCCAACATTATTACCCGCGGAAAGAAGTTCTTTTCTCAGAAGTTCAATCTCCTTCTCTTCCTCCTCCTCTTCTCCTTCTTGAGGCTTATAATACGTATGATCCACTCTCAACTTCCTTCCAACTATCTCGGATCCATTAAAATTGTCCACCGCCAGCACAGTCGACCGTTGATCTTCGTATTTTAACCAAGCAAAGCCTCTTGACTTTCCTGATTCCTTATCACGAGCTAGTTTTACATGAACTGGGTTGCCATATTGTGAAAATATGCTAACAATATCTCCTTCAGTCAATTCAAAAGGAAGGCCTCCGATATTTATATATGCGGTATCATTATAATCACTATGCCAAGATCCCGCAATGGACACGCCAGCCTCCAATTCCTGTTGGTTCAGTTTTTCAATTTGTCTTATAGAGCTAAATCTGTTAGTTATTGAGCGAGGAAGAGAGCGGCACATCTTGCTTCGGGCGGTTCTGTAGTTGATGCTTTGCGGAATGCTGACATGGTACTTTCCACCGCCGGGACAAAACAACAGTACTCCTAATACTTACTTCATTACGGCAAGTTAGAATACTTTAACAGTGATCGATCTTCAATATTCGATTCTATCTTGCCTAATAGTCTGATCATACGTTTAGTCGGCCTGGGAGCGTAGCCGCGTGTCGCACAATTACTTCCCACTGGCGTACTGTTAATTCAGGGGCCGACGTTGTAAGTTGAACGTACCCTTTCAACTCTCCGTCTCACGTCTGTCCACTATATCACACACTCTTCAATAGTTCAATAGACAGCGACAGTTGTATTTTTCTTTTTTGACTCTTACTCGAAACGGGGATTACATATTTTTTTTTTCACAACCACAGAAAGCAGCAACGACGTTATCGCTGCGCACAATCGCAGTGCTAGTGATTTAATCGCCAACTCTAACTTTAACTCAGTTCCCCAACTCAAAAATAACTTGAACCTTGAATCAAGCAGCTATCTAAGCTCAATCCTCAGCCATACTGAGGCAACCAGCCGAATATTCAAAGTCTATCAGCTCGACTGGCACTATAAAAAATGGCCAAATTTAGATTCAGAGTAGTGTTCCTGTTCGTCACGGCTCTAGCAATCTTATTAACGACCGTGAAATATCACATGGCTTACGATACCAAAAAATGGTTTCCAACATATCCATATTATATTTCGGGCAACCCATTAATGAAACATATAACCGAGCCACCAGATGCGGGTCTGATGAGGGCTGACCCAAATGCAAAGACCAATGCTACTCTTCTATCATTGGTTCGTAATGAAGAGCTGAATGATCTATTAATGTCCATGAAAGAGGTCGAAGAGACGTTTAATAGCAAGTTCAACTACCCCTGGACATTTGTGAATGACGAACCATTCTCCAAGAAATTTAAAGAAAGCACTAGAGCAGCTACAAAAGCGCACATTAATTATGAAGTCATCCCCGATGAACATTGGCTGGAACCGCCATGGATTAATAAACAATTGGCCGATGCGTCGGCCAAATATTTACATGAGCAAGGAGTGCAGTACTCGAAATTAGAATCATATCATCGCATGTGTCGATGGAATTCCGGCATGTTTGTTCATCTGCCCAAATTGACCGAGTATAGATGGTACTGGCGAGTCGAGCCCAAAACGCATTATTTCTGTGACATTGATTACGATGTTTTCAAGTATATGGAGGAGCATGACAAGACTTATGGGTTCGTAATTAACATTTACGACTCGCCAGATAGTATCCAGTCGCTATGGCCCACTACATTAGAGTTCGTAGTCGACCACCCGGAATATGTTCACCCAAACAGTGCGATTGGATGGCTTACTCAGAACAATCGGCCCAACCATAATAAAGCGGCCGGGTACTCCACTTGCCATTTTTGGAGCAACTTTGAAATCGGAGACATGGACTTCTGGAGATCCAAGCCATACCAAGAATACTTTGATCATTTGGACAGAGCCGGAGGGTTTTTCTACGAGAGATGGGGAGATGCCCCAGTACACAGTATAGGCCTAGGGCTGTTTCTAGATAAAGAGAAAATCCACTGGTTCAAAGACATTGGGTACCAACACATTCCGTACTTCAACTGCCCCAATTCCAAGAAGTGCAAGAAGTGCATTCCCGGCCTGTTTTCCGACGGCCAAGGACTTTCCCAAGAAAACTGTTTCTCGCAGTGGATGAAATACGGAGGTCCCGTCGACTGGGAGGGCGAGGTGTAGCTAATAGATTTTGCATTTACTGTGCGAGTGCGGGTACTGGGTACTGTGCTGCCTCCGGCGGCTGGGCGCTGCTCAGGCCCGTGGCTCGCTTCGCTCGTTTTCGAGGGTGGAGCTCACATACTCGGCTCGCTGCCAGCGGTCCACTCGAAACGAGCGAAGCGAGCCACGGGTCTGGGCAGAGCCCAGCCGCCGGAGGCAGACAGGGAGGTATAGTAGGTAGAAAATGCTATTGCTATTGATGTCGTTCATATAAGGTTTCGAGCCAGCGCCCGAGTAAGAGCTGCTCGACATGATCGAGCTGACGACGAGAGGGTTCGGCAGGGGAGAGCGGCAACGGGGCTTCGGTGGGGGTAGCAACTGGTGGAGTCCGTTTCTTGTTTTCTCTTTCTGCCTGCCGTACTAATCGTTTGAGAAGATATGACTCGGTGGAAGGCGAGAGCTGACCCCTGGCTATGATGTTTGTTAGGGTTCGTAGAATGGCGGAATCTTGAGAATTGGGATCGAGCTTGGCCAGCGTATGGTCTAGTGTTTTGGTGACTATTGAACGGTAAGGAGGACCACTGGATATGCCGTTCGAGACGGAGTGGTTAGTTGACGGTGTTGATGTTGTTGGCGGTGGGGGTGGGGGTGCGATGTCTAACCGACGTAGCGTTTCTTCGGTATCGGTTTCGGTCTCGTTTACAGAGGAGTTTGAGCGGGGAGGGAGAGAAGGCGGTGTTGGTAATGGTCTTTTGGTTGGTTGTTGTTGTACTGGAGCTACGGCTCGAGGCGATGGCTCGACGAGCGAGTCGGGGGTATGGCCAGGTTTCACGGTATCGAAATCCCATTCATCGTCGTTCGAGCTACTGCTGCTACTAACCGTACCCGAGCTCGAGGTGGAGTTTACTCCATTTACAGTCTGGACAGTGGCTTGATAATGCTTGGGTTTTCGGTGCTTCTTGGATTCTTTGCTAGTGCTATCTCCCAGCAGAGCCTTTCTCTTGTCGACAAGATTCGTAACAATATGAGACGGCTTGCCCGCATTGCGAATAAATCGATGTTTGAGTAAGTTCCTTACTGCTGGTCGCTGATAAGGGTCTTTCTGTAAACATTGGGAAATAAAGTCTTTAAAGTCTGCCGAGAACTTTGTTCCATTAAGATTCGGAGGTGGGTTCTTGGGAATCAAGAACAGAACCTTCATTGGATGAACATCCGATAATGGAGGCTCCCCGTTTGCGAATTCAATAGCGGTGATTCCTAAAGACCACACGTCGGCCTTGAAATTATAGTCCTCTTGCTTGATTACCTCGGGAGCCATCCAGAACGGCGTACCAACAAAGGTATTTCTTCGTGATAGATTATTAGACAGCTGAGTAGCCACTCCGAAGTCAGCGATCTTGACTTCTCCCTTTTCCGATACAAGCACATTGGCTGCTTTCACGTCCCGATGGATCTTGCCGTTCTCATGTAAATACTGTAAAGCAAGTAGTAGTTCATGGCATATGATAGCAATGGACGCTTCGTCAAATGGCCCGACTGATTTTAGCAGGTCCAATCCAGACCCTCCTCCGAGATATTCCATGATAATCCATAATTTGTATCCATTTACAAAACATCCGTAATATTTTGTGATTCTTGGATCTTTGCATGCTGCCAGAATAGCTATTTCTTTCTGGATTTCGTCGATATCATCTTCACTTGACTCCATATCAATCTGGCGGCGGTTAGTGATGGCAGGCAAGACGTGAGTTTTGCGGAACTTACCTTTTTGATTGCTACTACTTGACTGGTCACACTGTTACTAGAGTTAGTATTTTTCCTGAAAGAGCGCCCGTATTATATGACCACCACCAACTTACTTGTCAACAGCTTTGTATACGACTCCAAAACTGCCGCTTCCGAGTTCTTCCAGCAACTGGAACTGGTCGGCACAAAACACTCTTCGTGACGATACCGACGAGCTAGACGACGATACTGACACAGCCGAGGATGTGCTCGACCTTCGACTGAGATTCGGCATTTCGAGTATTAGAACTGTGAATGTGTAGTAGCTGCTGATTACGGGTTTATTGCCAGTATTTTTTATTTGATGTTATCGAGTGATCAAGAATCGAGTAAATGGTACGACGCAAGCAAGATCGGGTCGATTCAAAATATTATAAAGTTCCCCGTGACCACGCCACGCTACCAGCTCTTAACCGACCCCCAGTTTCTGTCCTATTTCAATTATCTCCCTGCAAGGGATAACCATCTATCAAGGCGATGATCAACGTAAACACACGGCTGAGATGGGTGTTTCAGTTGCTCAGGTAACATCCGAAGACTCAGCCGTACGTCGTATTAACGACGCGTTTTAAGTATTCAGACTGACAGAAAGGAGAGTACAAGCTGGTTTATTTATTATTATTAACTGGCTAGCATGAGAAACACAATCGAGCACTGGAAGGAAAAAAAGATAGGAGCGAAATGCGAAATATGCCCGAGGTCGGAGTTTAATTGTGTAGTTTCTGTTTATGCAGGGGCATTGGATCTCGCCAACGATTTGATTAGACTTGACCCTAGACCTTTGTGTTCACTCTGTGAGCGACCCGAGTGGTGACAGGTAATGAGATGTGGTAAGTCAGTCGGTCGACCTTCGCAAGCTTCTACTTCCGGTCCTGCTGCTGCTCCTTCTCAAAAGACCCTGAAATGCACAGCCGTGCCACCCATCACCACAGCAACAACCAGTAAACAAAACGCACTCCATAGACAAATCTCCGAGACGTACCCTACGGACCCTTTCAGCTTCACGGAATATTTCATATTACGAACAACATAGACTGACCCAGAAAATAGATCTGACACAGACGGCGCTGTACGATTCCACTCCATACTTTGGTATAAAAATACATAATGCGAAGCTCGGTAGTGTCGCGCGGTTCATATGCCCCTTCTAGAGCTGGTAAACCATCCACCGCGTCAAGTGCTGTCCCCGATGGCTCAAATATACGCGTCGTGGTTCGCTGTAGAGGCAGAAATGACCGAGAAATCAAGGCCAAAAGTAGAGTCGTAGTGGATACTTCGATCTCGAAGACCGATGTCGCGGTTCGAGTCGGCCAAGACCCTTCGTCAACAAATGCAAAGACCTACTCAGTAGATCATGTCTTTGGGCCGGAAGTCGACCAGGTAATGGTGTTTGACCAAGTAGTATCTCCAATTGTCGACGATTTATACGCAGGTATGAACTGTACTGTCTTTGCCTACGGACAGACTGGAACAGGCAAAACTTATACTATGTCCGGAGACGATTGTGCCAACTATGATACTTGTGCTTATGAGGCAGGTATTATACCTCGAGTGCTGTTTAAATTGTTTGGTGACATTCATTCCAAGGGTTATGATCATGCGGTTACTTGCTCCTTTGTAGAGCTATATAACGAGGAGCTCAGAGATCTTCTCGTCGATGATGACGAAGCCGGGGGAGCCACTAAGAAGCTACGATTATTCGATGACAGCTCAAGCACTCTGAATGGAAATAGACGCCCAGGATCTGCGCAAGGACCAAATCTACCAACTGGCGGCGTCACGTTAAATGGCTTATCAGATAATCATATCACTTCAGCATCTTCTGGTTTAAAGGTTTTACAAGATGGGTTGCGCAAACGTCAAGTGGCATCAACCTCAATGAATGACCATTCAAGTCGCTCTCATACGATCTTTTGTATAAACGTTGCCCTTGATACTGATGGCTCGGGACAATTCATAACTAGAGGCAAGATCAATCTGGTCGACTTGGCCGGTTCCGAAAATATAGGCAAGTCAGGGGCCGAAAACAAACGTGCTCGAGAAGCAGGCATGATTAATCAAAGCCTGCTGACATTAGGCAGAGTAATCAACTGCTTGGTTGACAAAACCCCCCATATTCCATATCGAGAATCAAAGCTCACTCGGCTATTACAAGACTCTCTAGGAGGAAGAACAAAAACTTGTATTATCGCTACCATCAGTCCTGCCTTGGTAAACATTGAAGAAACTCTCAGCACCCTAGAATACGCCAGCAGAGCTAAGAATATTAAAAACAAACCCCAGCTAAATAGTGTCATTTCCAAAACTGCATTCCTAGCTGACTATAATGTCGAAATGGAAAAGTTAAGATTGGATTTAACGGCTACAAGAAAGAAAAATGGCGTCTATCTAGACCCGGATAATTATAATGAAATCAATGCTGATCGAGAGAGTCAACAGATGCTACTGAATGATCAACAAAGAAAGCTGGCCACCGTAGATAAACAATTGAAATTCGCCAGAGACCAATTGGACGCTACCAAACAGGAACTACAGTGTAAAACCCGGGATCTCCAATCGACGTCGACTGAGCTGAATCAGACCATCTCCAGTCTCGCATCGGCTGACCTATCACTAAGACATACTCGCGAAGCTCTTCAGAGAGAGACGTTATTACGCAAAGCTCATGCCACGACCGAACATGAATTACATTCAATAGGAGGAACCCTTATCAAGAACCTCGATGAGACTCTACAGGACGTGAACATCCTTCAAGATAAACTTCATGCTATTCGAGAAAATCAGTCTCTAACAGATGACCTAGTGTCGAGATCCAGGTCGAAAATAATCAATCAGGTAAATGGCCTGAGTTCCAAATTCGATGAATACGACTCCAGGCAACGACAAATCGCTGACTCGTTCTGTCAAGCTGTGATAGCTCTTGTGAATGAAGAATGTAATAGATTGAGCGACACGTCTAGCTTTCTAACAGACAGCTTGACGAACATCGAGATTCTTAAAGATGGTCTAGTTCATTCTACGAGCAAATCAGAATCTCATGCCAAGCAGTTATCTGAGCATGCTACGAGACTAAAAGGAAATATCATTTCCGGTATCCAAGAGGGTCTTTTAGAGCAAATGAAAAAGTCCATGGCCAATTTCACAAATCTATTGGGCAATGAACTGGACGGGTTTAAAACCGAAATCCAAGAACCACTCAATGAAATGATAGCCGATTTTAATGGTAATGTTGAAATCCGCAACAATCACTGTGCTAAACAGGGAGACAAATTGGCAACGCTGAAAAGTGATATATCCACGGTAATGACGGGCGATTCATTATCGGAGAGCTATGCTGCCGGTATGAGGAGTCTGGAAATGACTATGGAAGAGCAACGTAAAATATCTTTACAAGAAAAGCAACAATTGATGACCAATATTTCCATTCTTTTTGACCAATATACTTCAGATAGCAATACGCGTATTTTGGATGCCGTTAACGTGACTACCAAAAATATCGTGTCTGGATCTATTCACGAACTACAACACGAGTCTAACAATTGGAAAAAGACTATCGACGAGATGAACAACCGTAACTCGTCTTATCTAGACACAATGAATGCCAAGGACCAAGGAATAGCCAACCAGTTCAAAACAGTTCTTCAAACCCTCAGTTCTGGTAACGACCGAATGGAACTAGCAGCCGATCAGCTACAGACCGAGTCCGAATCAGCTATTCAGTCTGGTTTGGTATCGGTTAGTAGTCAAGTCAAGGCATTAGACAGGTTTCTAATCGAAGTAGGAGGAACTAGCGAAGAGCACCGCCAGGCAATCAATCAAGGAGTAACTGACTTGTGTGAAAATGTACACCGTGCTTTTACATATTTGGAGAATCGTTTAGGAAACTTGAGGATGAACATTCAATCTCATGCTGATAATCCAGATACCCAGAACCTGGCCAATGAGCTGACCGAGATTTGGAGATCAGTCCAAGACCTTTCTAGAAAGGGGTTGGGAGAAATTCTGGAACAAGTTCAAGGTCTAAAAGAGGGCCTTGATCACAGTCGAGATGTACCAACTGGAAGCACACCAAAGCGCAGAAAAGTTGAATATTCTAGAGTTCTGCCTAACACGAAAGATGCTGCTACACGCGAGCCTGTTCAAGATGACAATAGACGGGAAATCTTTAGACAACCTTTAGAAGATGTTACGAAAGAAAATGAAAATAGCCTTCCATCCCCAACACCTCCCCCTATAGAAGAGATTAAACCAGTTGCTTCTGATCCAGCCCCAATTTCTAGCAAGCGGATACGACCAAGTACAACAGCCACTGCCACTTCCACAAGGCCCCTTACATCTAGATTACGGTCAACAACTGTCGCAAGAACAGTTCGAAGAAACTAATTGGCGGTGTATAAATTTTTTGATGTATTTTTATCATGATGTGACGAATTGAATTAATAATAATAATAATAATAATAATAATAAATAAATAAATAAATAAATAAAGGTCTTTGGCCAGGCGTTTTGTAAAAACCACAATGTGTTCCGTAATTACAAACGTCTCTCGAGCGAGGGACGTATCTGGGCAGGCCGAACCTATCTACTTCGGCGAGCCGTGAACTGACGCTACATGGTCTTTTTCAAACAAGATTTGTTTCAACTGCTCGTTTCGTGTTTTGAACGATTCGACTAGTCGTTTGATGTCTCCTAACGAATCAGACGAATCTGTTTTGGCGTCTGCATCTGAAATGCTATTCATATTGCCATTGATTTCCGAACTTGTGCCTTCTATTACTAACATAGTCGAAGGCCTGCCAGAAGGTTCATTTGCCCAGCTAGGAGTTACTGACGATTGGGTTGATACGTTCAGCATTTGCCATGAAGGCGACAGCGACTTATATGCCATAACTTTATCGCCTTCGTTGCTGAAATCTATAATGACTGAAATGTCGTTTTTGTTTTGTTCCAGGACATCTATTGTTGGGGAAAAATCGTCATCTTCAAAGATATAATGTACTTCGGGATACAAGTGGTTGTCACTGGTAACTATCGATGTTGCCGACGAAGTAGACGAGGAAGTCGCTGCATTCTGAGGCGCGTTTTTTAGTACCACAAAGAAAGGAAGGTCGGAATTGTGTAACCAGCTTGATTCGGGGTTGAGCGAAGGGCCAGTATGTTCCATTATTGAATGTTTAATTGAGTTTTATGTAAACATTTGTGAGATAAGAGAGATAAAATACTAAGGACGTTGAGCCCGTACGGCTGCGCTCTGGCGGTCTAATTTTGAATGTCAGACGAGATAGAGAGACCTCCGCGGACGAATTGCCCTGGAGATTTCCCATTATCAAAATATTCTCCATCTCATTCAAAAAATGAAGACCACAGCGGGACTGGATTACACACTGTAAGTGATGGGTTATTATTACTGTCTGTCGACTGCGAACCAACTAACTCTGGTCAGGACCGTGGTAATCCCATTTGAAACACCCAAGCAAGCGTCGGTGGCTTTACATTCGCTAGCACCAGATCCGGAACTCAAGCCAGATCAATTATCAAAAGACCTGTCCCTTGAAGACAGTCGACTTATAGCCAAATTCAGTGCTATAAGTGACAGGGTTTTGCGAGTGGCTGTTAATAGCTTCTTTGACTGTATTACGCTTGTAATAGAGTGTGTCGATGAGCTAGATCAGGCTAATTTGGCCCAGGCCGCTGCTGAGGTATGATCATTTATTAATTATATTATATAAGAAAACAATGGACATGTGTATAGAAGTCTATAATTACACGGGCGAGGATTACCCGATTGTGTGATGGATGCCATAATCAAACTACACCTCGTGGCTCACACTATTTACAAATATATATTTAACTAATGCTAATGCTAGCTATACATGAATGCGGCATTTTTATAAAACGACAACATGGGGTTTTCTCCAGTCTTGGTCGAAGTCACATCGACTTCGGCCCATACTTCTAAGAACTCTCGATGCGACGCAGTTTTGATGAGCTTCCCGCACACCGCCTTGTATAATTGGGCAGCCAGGTCAAAGTCAGTGGGGAAGAGAATATCGAAAAATCCTTGGATACCCATATATGTAGAGATTGGTATCATTTTTCCATCCAGGACTGTTTGGACTACTGGCGAGTTATATCCTTGGATAGTTTCGCCTAGATGTGTGAAATCAGACGTAAGAAGACGATGCTCCGGGAAATAGTCTCGCAATATATGTAAGAACTCTAAATATCGAGTAGGAATATACTCTGGGTCGGACAAATTGCCCCTGAATGGCATTATACTATTTTTTAGACTTCTCAATAAATAAGGCTGTGCCAATGGGTGATAGCCTAATTCCCAAGCAGGAATATATTCATTTCGTAGTGTTTGATTACGAAGTCTCATGAATTCGCCCGCCCAGGGGTCAAGATCCCGGGAATATATTTCATGGAAATCACCATTCTTGTCAATAACAACATTGCCCTGATAAGGTTCCAGCGTCGAATTGTCATATCTAATAACATCATGTGCAAAGTTATCAAATACCTCTAAAGCAATGAAGAAGCACGGATCAGGTACCTCGATATCCCAAGCGAAAATGCTTTTATTAATAATTTGGACCCTGTCTGAATGACCCGAAGAAGCGGCTCGGTGGTGTAAATTACTCAATTGTTTCGATGCTAAAGAGCTACTGATTTCAATGATGTTATATCGCGTACGACTGTATACGTCGGGTTGAGTTTCTCGAATGTAGTCTAGAATATCAAGCATAAGAGTACCGTTACCACCACCCATTTCATAAATAACAAGGTCTTTATAAGGGAAGAGAGATAATTTATAGTTGACCAATAAATATCTAGCTAGCGATTGACCGTAGTATGGGCGAAAAAGTTCGGTCGGAGTATGCCATACTTGGCGAGAAATTTTAGAAGGTTGAGAAGGAACTGCATCAGCCGAAGTGGAGTCTGACTTTGAAGACTTCTCTTTCGACTGTTTGCTATAATCCTGAAACTCTTGAGTCCATTTGATTAAGAATTGATCCTCATTATCAATATTCTGATACGAGAACGGTTCGGAAGGTGTGAAAATGTCGACCTCTTTTGAAAAATACCCGTAATTGGGGTTATATAGAGAGTCATCTATGAAATCCCGTGAAAGCATTCGTACCTGGACTGGTCGATCGGTTCTTTTGGACAATTTCTTGGAGTTGACAAATGGGAATCTTTCAAACAGCTCTCTATTTTGGTCAGTGGTGTATGAATAGGTATGAGGGGCCACTGTATAGTCATGTTCGGGCTGGTATTTTGTTTTCTTGGATCTAGCAGGCGGTGTTCCTGAGGGGCCAGGATTGCTGCTAGGGCCTTGTGGGCGGATATTTTCCGATTTTATTTTATTTGCGTCTTCATTCGTAGTATTCTGCTGCTGCTTCCTCCTAACATTCTTTAACCGGGAAAACGTCGATTGATGGCGTACCCTTTGTAGCACTTTTTGAGACACACCACCTGCCTGGGCAGTAAGGCCCATTCTACAGCAGTGCATTTCTAGAATTGTATGCCAAAAATGCCTGGGCTCTGGTTGTGACGAACTGTCGCGCAATTGAAGATTGGCACGAAATCATTCGTCTTCTCTTCCATCAAGGAATGAATTTAATGGAGGGCGCGCGAGCGCGGGTGGGTCTGATAGACGGCGCGGCTGTCCACCCAGCCGTTCCTGATACCTCTTTTGGAGGCTCGACTACCCCTGAGTTTTGACTCTCTATTATCAGTGATTCTCCTTACTCCAGTTGAAATATATAGCTTTATCGTTAACGAGAATAAATTCGTTTCCTAGACTCAGGGTATCTCCAATTTTAAGATCTGAGCCGGTTGCTTTTTGTGGATCAATAAGAAGAACTTGTCGGCGATTGTTGGTGGAGTCGTCATTGTTATCTAACAGTGCGGAGAATGTAAATCTGTTCCACCGACCAATACTCTTGACAGTGTATAGATTTTCAGGAGCGGACTTTTTTTTTGTCTTTAAGCCCAGATCCCGTTGAAGATGTAGCAAGTCTTGAGCATTGGCCAGGCAATTCTGGATTGTGTCGGATAAGCCACCACGAATAAAAAAGGTACGCTTCTTCTTAGGGGATGGAGACCAAGCCGAGAGCTTCGACGAATCGCGTACACAAGCTTTATGGACCAACGGTGAAGGATAAAGAAACGATCCGGTTTTTTTGGACGGTGTATTAGGAGAGTACCGATCGGATGCCCTCTTGGATGCTGAAGTAAGGTGCGGGGTAGACGGTTTTCTGAAACGAGGAGTTGCCGTAGTCGGATTTGTACCTGCTGTTCCAGGAGTTATTAGCTTCGATGTATTAGAGAATAGGCTTGAAGGTGGTCGTTGGGTATTAAATCTTTGTGGGGTGGTAGGTGTCATACAAGTTGCTGATTTCCGTTTATTCATGCCAAGTGCTGGAGATATAGCGTCACTAGAGTGTGCAACGGCATTCGTGGATGTAGTGCTGGTGCTGGAAGTAGATGGGACCTTGAACCGTGGAGGTAACTTAGGCATTATACCATTGAGACGTGGCACTGGATTACGAGACTGGCTTTCATTTCTCACAGACCCAGAATGTTTTGATTGCTTACTAGGGGTATCAGCTGGTGTAAATGAATCGTCTGAGAGAGGCGGTATATTCTCATCTTGGAGCATTGGCGAGCTCAGTTTTGTGACTGGTTTAAATTTAGGAGTTGGGTTTCTCGTGACAAAGCGACGGTTTGGCGTGCCAGACGCGCTGTTATCCGAATTAGGGTGGAATCCATGAGAGGGCTGCCGAGCCATTTTAGAGCTTTGGTATGGTCATAAGAAAGAAGATTATATATATATATATATATATTCAAGAACGGGCATGGGATATGCGTTTCGCGTTTTAATGGAGAAGCATGAAAGGGGTGCGCTGGATCACGTGGGCGCGTAAGAGTGAGTTGCCAGTCTGTTATTGCGAACAGAACGGGCACGCCAGGCGACAAGAAGCTTCAAGCCGACCAAGCTAATTTGTAACCAACCCATCTCTCAAATCCCCGTCTACTTCCCGTTTCGACCAGTCCTCCCCAGAAGGCTATTGAACGAATAGCCCTTATATTGCTCAGCCGTATAATACCTGACAGATCAAAGAAGGAATGAATAACCTGCGTCGATCGGTGCTTGCATATATATATGCAAGCGCTGAAAAATTAAAAATAAGTCATAGGCTTTTTGATTTGGTCACACCAGAACCAGTGGTTATTGTATAGATCCGGGTATTTCGAAACTGATTTTGCTGGTTATTAGCATATACGCCAAAGAGAACGACTCGAAGCTTAAGTGGTTTTAGAAATCATAAAGTCTTTTTCTGTCTAATATATACAGCTGATTCTGTTGTCTACTGAACAAACCCACCTTAGAAAAGTTCATTCGCAGGGCCATCATACGTTTTTCAATATTTCTCCCGAAATCTCAAAACATACACAACATGTTAAGACAAGTAAGACCATGGCGGGCCCCATCAGCCGTTAATAGACTTTGTATTTCCTCGAGGAAATCAGCAGTCTTGCCATCGTTGTGCGCCAGCCGGCAATTTTCTGCCAAATCAATCCTGTTGGATGCAGAGAAAATCGATGGTAATGCTATTGCGAAATCCATTCGTCAACAAGTCGAAAAGGAGATCACTGAAATTAAAAAAGGAAAGCCTCAATTTAACCCCAACCTGGTGATTATTCAAGTTGGTGATAGGCCCGATTCATCAGCATACGTACGCATGAAGCTTAAGGCTGCTCATGAAGCTAAGCTGTCTTGTGAATTGAGAAAATTCCCCGATACGATTACTGAAACCCAGCTTCTGGAAGAAATCGAGGACCTTAATGATGATACTGCTGTTCATGGTATCTTAGTACAGCTACCATTGCCGAAAGAAATCAGTGAGAGTCGTATTACTGATGCTGTCGCCATTGACAAAGACGTGGATGGTTTCGGCACCTTAAATATTGGTGAATTATCCCGAAGAGGCGGTTCCCCGTTGTTCGTTCCTTGCACACCCAAGGGAGTATTAGCGTTACTTGAAACGCATAATGTTGAACTCCGTGGCAAGAATGCCGTCGTAATTGGCCGTTCCGATATTGTCGGTACTCCAGTTGCTAGTCTTCTTAGAGCTGCTGATGCCACTGTCACCGTCTGTCACAGATATACTCAAGAATTGCCATCCATTGTAAGACAAGCCGATGTAGTAATTGCTGCTGTTGGTATTCCTGATTTTGTTAAAGGCGACTGGTTGAAACCTGGTGCTGTCGTTATCGATGTTGGAATCAACTATGTACCCGATGAGACAAAAAAATCCGGGAAAAGGCTTACTGGTGATGTTGATTTTGAATCGGCTTCTAAGGTAGCTTCCTTGATTACTCCAGTCCCTGGTGGAGTCGGCCCTATGACTGTTGCAATGCTTGTTCAGAATGTTGTCGATTCAGCTAAGCAACACTATATGGAGCAAGAAAGACGTCACGTCACTCCTCTTCCTCTCAGATTACAAAAGCCAGTTCCGTCTGATATTGAGATCTCCAGATCTCAGCATCCAAAGAAAATCCGTGATTTGGCTAAAGAAGTCGGTATTACTGATCATGAACTCATTCCCTTTGGAGCCTACAAAGGTAAAGTCAGTCTACATACCTTGAAGCGTCTAGAACATCGTAAGAATGGTAAATATATTCTTGTTGCTGGTATTACTCCCACCCCTCTTGGTGAAGGCAAGTCTACCACTACAATGGGTCTTGCACAAGCTATTGGCGGTCATTTGGGCAAAATGGCATTTGCCAACGTTCGTCAACCTTCGATGGGTCCCACGTTCGGTATTAAAGGAGGTGCCGCTGGTGGTGGTTACGCTCAAGTTATTCCTATGGATGAGTTCAACATGCATTTGACTGGAGATATCCATGCTATTTCCGCCGCTAATAATTTACTAGCTGCTGCCATTGACACTCGTATGTTCCATGAAAAGTCACAAAAGGATGGCTCTCTTTATAAACGGTTGGTTCCTAAAAATAAGTTCACTCCTTCTATGATAAAGAGATTGAACAAGCTTGGAATTGACAAGACTGAACCAGCTGATTTGACTAAAGAAGAAATCACAAAGTTTGCTCGTCTTGACATTGATCCAGAGACCATTACTTGGAAACGTGTTGTTGATTGTAATGACCGACACTTACGTACTATTACTATTGGACAAGCACCTACTGAAAAGGGAGATGTTCGTCAAACCGGGTTTGATATCACTGTGGCTAGTGAATGCATGGCAGTTCTTGCATTGTCCAACAGTCTTCATGACATGAGACAACGTCTTGGTAATATGGTTGTTGCTAGTAGTAGAGACGGTGTACCGATTACTTGCGATGATCTCGGTGCTGGTGGTGCTCTTACTGCGTTATTAAAAGATGCGATTATGCCTAATCTTATGCAAACCTTAGAAGGAACTCCTGTGTTGGTTCATGCTGGTCCATTTGCTAATATCAGTATTGGCGCCAGTTCTGTCCTTGCTGATAAAATTGCACTTAAGCTCGTTGGATCTGAACCTGAAGAAAACCATGATGAGAAATCTGGATATGTTATTACCGAGGCAGGGTTCGACTTCACAATGGGTGGTGAGCGGTTCTTTAATATCAAGTGTAGATCTAGTGGATTGATACCTGATACAGTGGTGATTGTAGCTACCGTCCGTGCTTTGAAACTGCATGGTGGTGGCCCAGACGTCAAGCCCGGACAAAAGCTGCCTGATACTTATCTGTCTGAAAATGTTGATCTTGTCAAAAAGGGCTGTTCGAATCTTAAAAAGCAAATTCAAAATGCAAAGAGATACGGCACTCCAGTTGTTGTCGCGATCAATCGATTTTCTTCGGATAGCGCTGAGGAGATTGAAGTTATTCGCCAAGAAGCTTTGGCAGCAGGAGCTAATGATGCAATTGCCTCGAATCATTGGGAGGAAGGCGGCCTAGGAGCTATTGATCTGGCCAAGGGTGTTATGAAAGCTGCCAATGAAAGCAATCACCAAGATTTTAAATTATTATACGACGTACCAAACACGTCTGCTGAAGAGAAGCTTAATATTATTGCACGAGAGATGTATGGTGCTGACAAGGTTGAACTGAGTCCCTTGGCGCGAGAAAAGATTGAACGATATACCAAACAAGGATTTGGCAATTTACCTATTTGTGTTGCAAAGACACAATACTCGTTATCTCATGATCCTAATTTGAAGGGCGTTCCTTCTGGTTTCACTGTGCCTATTCGTGATGTTCGTGCGTCGGTTGGTGCCGGATATTTGTATGCATTAGCAGCAGAGATCATGACAATTCCTGGTTTACCGACATATGCTGGATTTATGAATGTAGAAATTGACGACGAAGGAAACATCGACGGACTCTTTTAGATAGAAAGAATACTACCGTTTTAGACTAGATAGATATAATAGATTAATTCTTCATTGAAAACAGTTATATTAGGATCATAAATGTATATAAATATAGGTTTAAATCTGCTAGTGAGAACAAAAGTAGCTATCTAGATAGGCTAACATGCCACTCAAAGATCTATTTACCGCCTTCTAACAAAAACATCTGCTGTTAAAAGTATCACTTTCTTTCTCGGACTCGACGAACTCGATATGCACAGCAGCGACCCTGAATATCAACGTCAGGCGATCTTTACAACCTACACGGCTGGGAGTATAAATTTCAGCTCACAGACCCAAATCAGACCATGGACTTGCCAAACTCAGAACACCTTCGTTATCCAGAAATCTGTAAAGGATGCTAAGGAGTCGTAATCATAGTTGGGCATGCGGTTGGTATCGCCACTGTCCGACTAATACGGTGTATCGGATTGCAAGCCGTCGACCATATTCAAAAAACCAGTTAAATGGGCCGTCGGAAATGTCAAATGCTGAAAAGCTTATAGACCCTCGGGTGCTTCCAACCGAGAAAACAGATTCCAAAGCATGGACTCAAGTAATAGAGAGATTGGATTCTCCTGATATAGAAGAGTTGTATCGGCTGCGGAAGTTCCTTGTGAACCCGAAACTAAGAACTAATATGGTCAAAAGGGTGAAACGCCAGCAAATGCCACACTTGGTATTATTCGATTTAATCAAAAATGGTGGTAAATTCCCTAAAGAAGACAAACCATCTGAGTCTCATATTGATAAAGCACTTCGAACGATTACATGGGAAGATTTTCCGGAAGACCTCGAATCGGTGGTCACAAGGCTGCAAGACTTAAAAGCCAATGAAGAACTGGTCATTGTTGGAGCTGGTATTTCTGGCCTTTCATTAGCTTGGTTTCTGTCCAATGCTCGTCCAGATGTGAAAATAAAGATTATTGAGAAAGCGTCGAAAGTAGGTGGATATTTAGAATCAGAAACGGTTGATGACTGCGAGAATGGGATATTCGAACATGGGCCCAGGACTTTACTACCATCCCACCCGGGGACTATTATTGCTACTCACATGATGGCGGAACTAGGATTAATCGACAATGGACAATTGGTAGGCGTGCCAAAGAAATCTCCAACAAATACAAAAGGACTTGTCTTTAATGACAAATTACGGCAATTGCCTAGCAATGGTGGAGAAGCATTGAAATTTCTATTCTCTCCGATAATGAAGGGCGTAAAAATAGGTGCTATTAGAGATCTTCTCTTTGCTCGGAAGCGAAAGAATTCCGTAAATGATGAAAGCATAGAATCGTTTATATCTCGGCGATTTAATAAGAAGTTATCAGATAGATTTATGTCTGCTTTGATGAGAGGAATATATGCTGGCGATATTAGTGATCTAAGTGCACGATCTGTTACGAGGATTAATAAGTTATATAATCTAGAGAGACTTCATGGAGCCAGCATTATTGGTGCATCAATC
Organism: Sugiyamaella grinbergsii; assembly: GCA_030579895.1. NCBI lineage: Eukaryota > Fungi > Ascomycota > Dipodascomycetes > Dipodascales > Trichomonascaceae > Sugiyamaella > Sugiyamaella grinbergsii. The sequence continues at coordinate 8,161 of JAKTRT010000092.1, read as the reverse complement.
ACAGGATTGTCTAGCTCACTTGATAGGTATCCTAACAATGCGGTCAGGCTATTGAGTCAAGCCATGACTGGCAAGGTGCATGAAGGAGTCGATAATCTTTCTTCAATATTTAGCGTTTTGGCAGTAAAGGATGGGGTACAAGGGTTTGCAAATGCGTTAGAAAGGAAGTTGAGTGAAAAGAACGTCGAATTTATTAGGGATTTCGAGGTTAAGAATATTTTGCCGGTCGACGAAGGCTGCGTAGTCGCCGGTGAAGGTGAAGGGCAAAAAATATATGCATCAGTGGTAGTGTCGACTTTAGGTGCTGGTAAAGTAGGACCGTTGTTAGGTGGTTCACCGCAAGCTCAGGCGCTTTGTAAGGAAGTGAAGTTTGCCAATTTAGCGGTTGTGAATCTCCATTTCAAAAGAATAAATGTAGGGAAAGATTGGTTTGGATTTTTGATTCCCAAGTGTGAGGATGACAAAAATCCCGAGCAGGTGATTGGAGTTGTTTTTGACTCTGCAGTGAAGAATGCGACAGTTCCAGTCAAAGATGAGTTAAAGAGGTTGGCTTGGGAAGAGAAGCAGTCTCAGCAAGATAAACTAGTTGGTATGGGAAGTTTAGAGAAGCCGGAATTGGAGGAGACCACAAAAGATGGAATGACATTTGGAAAGTTCAAGTCTCTGTTAGAAGAACAATTTGGAGATGACAATGATAATAATCATGGTCCAGCCAGTGGTGCTGCTGATATAGGGAATCGAAGTGGGACTATCCTAACTGTAATGGTTGGTGGTGATTTATGGGCCGGACTGGCGAAGAATGAAATGCCAGATGAAAGCACTATCGTACGGAATGCTCTTAAATCTCTTAAGAAATATTTAGAAATTGACTACGACTTCAAACCAGAGGACTATGTCGCCAAAGTCACGTATCAGACAGATAGCATTCCGCAGTATCGAGTTGGTCATGGTGATGTTGTGCATGAAATACACAATTCGGTAGCTAAAGCGTACGATAACCGACTATACTTGTCCGGCACATCGTTTGGAAAAGGAGTTGGTGTCGGTGATTGTATTGTTGATTCACTAACCATCGCGTCTCGGTTTTCTCCACAAAGAAAGTTGCTTTATCCTCAATTCTACATCAATAACTATCTTAGTCTCACCCACCCGTCTTTGTATGCGTAAAAATGAGCTTGAATACACTTTAGCCTTTTTTTTTTTTGATAAATAAATACTGTATATAATGCAAAGAATATAATAAAACAACCTAGTCAACGAATAAAAAATATTAAAAGAATGCATAGAGTAATGATAGACGCGAGAATTAAACTGTCTCTTTTCTTGCGTGTGTTCACTTTGGAAATCAACGTGTTGAGTCCTGGAATATGAGAAGCAGATTGTAGGATTCGCCTTTGAACGTTCCCTAGAGAAGCCCGTTGACGAACAAATTCATCTCGAGTTTCATAAGCTTGGGCAAGCAGCGTATCAGTCAGATTATGTGAATTATCAATACGAGACCGCTCTTCTAACATATAGCTGGAGGCGTCTTGGCCATTGCCCGGTGTGACGGACCTTGTTCTATGAGTAGCAATGTCGGATCTTACCGATGATAACAGATTGGTGCGGTTTCTCTCTTGTTCGATGGTTGCTTGGATCCGGTGGAACTCGGTTTTATGTTCCATGAGCACTTCCTTATGCCTTTGTAATTGGTGTAATTTGGTCGCACTGGCATTAGTATCCGAGTCTAAGACTCGACTTAGGCTATTAATATGTTCTTGTCGTTGGCTCAAGCATGCTTCGATATCGCGAACAAGGTTTGATTCGATTATGGACGGAGATGGGCCCACCGACTGGATGGCGCCTGAATATTCTGAAATAGCTAATTCGGTTTTTGATTCCAGGCTTCTCAATTGAGATCGGATTTGAGGGAACGAAGGCATATTTATGTGATGGTTGGTATATGGAACCGACCAGGTTTTTTGCAGGGGGGCACGATATATTTATGAGTTTCCTGGCTGAAAAATCACAAAACCGAAAATACGCAACTTTTTTTAGTTCGACGACAAAAGAAGAGCAAGTTTGGTGGAGGGCCGTCCAAATGGGATTGTGGGAGCGGAAGCGGGTGCTGGTACAGGAGGGTGGTGGAAATAAACAAACGCTGCAGTGATATCTGACAAGTTGACATTCTGAGCCAGGGTGTAATGTAAATTTGGTGAGCCGATATTGAGTTGGAACCCCAACCCGCTAGAGTCGATGGCAATGGCGGGAGTGAGAACGAACTCCCAGGGAATAGGCCGTTGGTACACCTACGAGTGAGTCTATTTGGGAATCATTTTCAACTCTGAAACAATCCTGAACCTAACGGATTGGACTGGTCAATGGGCCAGCGTACTCAACAACTTTCTAGATCGTGTACCCAGTCCGGATTTGTCTATGAAATTAGAGCCCTTGCAACAGTCAAAAGACTCGAGATATATATACGGCTATGCTGGGACATGCAAATGTGATAGAAACCGTTAGATGTTCGCATTAGCCCGATTGATTGGACAGACATTATTTTATATTAAGCCTTGAAAAGGCCGATTCGATCACAGGGAAGATTCGGTTAGCAGGTGATCTCTTAACGACCGATCTAATAAAATCATCCCACAAGCGCTACTAGAAACATCTTTTGAATGGATTTTAGAACGATACCGCGTTGGTATTAAAAAAGGCATTCTAGCAACTTTAGGGAGAAATATATATATATATATATATATATATATACATATGCTCCCCAGAACCACCAAAAGTGGCTCTTCGTGGCTGTATCGCCATGATGTGGCCAAACAAAAACTGCACTTGAGATGTTTTTCTTCTCCTTCATATGACGGCGACAGAGGAAATGGCTCTGGCGCTGGAAACCGTAACAGCCAACCTGGCAACATTGAACTCGATATTGGTTCATCAAATTCAGCAGCCTCCAGGTCCTCCTCCTCATCATCATCATCATCTTCTGTTCATAATAAAATAGATGAAATGGTCAGCTCTGTTAGATCCACTATAGCGAGCTCCACCAGCACTGGGAATTCTAGCACATTAAAAGGCTATAGACCTCCTACTCCTCCTACTGGAGTGCCAATATCGAAAATCCTCTCAAACGTATTTCCTTTATCATATTCCGAATCATACAAACAATGGGTGGTGCGAAAAGACCTCCAATCTGCCGAGGAGGCCGTTTTGGCTACTTTACCATTCTACCCAGTCTCCGATGGGATCCGTGAAGCGGAATCTTTGATGATTCCCGTAACTGATGGTCGCAACTTTATCAACGAATTTCAAATCACCCGAACCACTGAACCTGTAGAACGTGATCTTGTAGTTCTTCACGGGTACGGTGCTGGGTTGGGATTCTTTTATAAAAATTTTGAACAAATGTCCTCGCGGCCGGGCTGGCGTGTTCATGCTCTTGACTTGCTCGGGTACGGTAGATCATCGCGGCCGAAATTCGACATCTGGATCAAAGATCCTGTCAAGGGAGTTTTGGCCGCCGAGAAGTTTTTCATGGACGCACTTGAGGAATGGCGGATCCAAAAGAAGATTGAAAAGTTTACCCTCGTGGCCCATTCTATGGGTGCTTATATTGGATCATCGTATGCCGCGAAATATCGAGATCGCGTCAATCGAATAATGCTTGTTTCTCCCGCTGGAGTACCGCGAAGTATCCATTCCATTCCTTCGTCCGATCTCCCTGATTGTGTTGAATCGCCCACTCCACGAGGTGGCCAAAACCTCATTCCCGGCTGGTTCAGATATCTTTGGGAGTGCCATTGGAGTCCGTTCTCGCTTGTCCGAAACTCCGGTCCTCTAGGTCCGAAGTTTGTGTCTGGATGGACCAGTCGGAGGTTTGCCAAATTGGATGCCAAAGAATCAGAAGCTCTGCATAGATATACCTATGGTATATTCAACGCGCCTGGTTCTGGTGAATACGCACTAAATTATCTGCTTGCCCCCGGAGCTCATGGGCGGTGGCCATTAGCTGAGCGCGCACATACCCTGCCATGTCCTTCTACCTGGGTCTATGGAGATCGCGATTGGATGGATATCAATGGAGGAATTGAAGCGTGTCGTCGGATCCACCAAAACAACGGCCAAGCAAAAGTCATCTCGGTCCGCAACTCGGGCCATCATATTTATCTAGACAACCATCACATGTTCAACCGCCATGTTTCTGATTTCATGGAACAGGTTGAGCAGGACGATTAATTTGTTTCTGTCAACTTTTTTTTTTTGCTTTGGCACACTGTAATATATATATATATACATACTCAAATAAAATAAAATTACTATAGACTACTACATAATAACAAAAGGGACAATATAGAAATAAACGAGACAGAAATACTTAGTCGACAACTAATCGCATTACTCATTGCTCTTAAACACCTTCTCAACAGCCTCCTTATTTGCGTCGAGAATCTTCTTCCGTTGAAGCTTCTGAGCAGATGTCAAGTATCCATTTTGAGGAGTCCACTCAAGAGGACTAATCACAATGCCAGCTAATAACTCTACACCAGCCAAACCAGCATTTTTACCAGTCTCCAACATGCTCTTGTGAATGATGGCAGCAATACGAGGATCATGTGCCACATCTTCGTGAATATCAATTCCCTTGTCAGCACAGAGCTCATGCACAGCCTTTTCAGCAGTTACGATGATGGCAATGGGCTTGAGTCGAGAAGAATCAGCATACACACAGATGTTGGCTACATATGCGTTGGACCTGTATGTAGATTCAAGTTTCTCAAGTGCGATATATTCACCATGAAGAGTCTTGACAAGATTCTTCTTACGATCAATGAGCTTCAAGGTTCCAGTTGGGGTCCATTCGCCAATATCTCCAGTCATGAACCAACCATCTTCAGTGAAGGCATCCTTCGTCTCTTTTTCATTATTGAAATATTCAGGACTAATGGGGTTACCCTTGATGAAAACTTCACCTTGATTATTCTTGGCAAAGTAACCAGCGTCTGCAACGTCAACAAGCTTAACAGTGACCGAATGGGTGAGCTCACCCTGAGTTCCGAATTCGAAATTACTAGGACTCATGAGTGTACAATTGGCGTTTGTTTCTGTAAGCCCGTATCCAATCAATAGAGGAGCAATCAAAGTCGAGATAAACACCTGAGTATCTTTCGAAAGCGCTGAACCTCCGTTCATAACATACTTGACATTACCTCCAGTGGCATCTTTGACCTTCTTAAATATAAGACTATCAACCAAAGGCACGGGAATACCATAATGGCTCAAACCAAGCTTAGCATAATAGGCACCCCAGAAGATTTTCTGAACAAAGGGAGGGTTTTCCTTAATCTTGGAGAGAATTCCTTTCCGGACGTTTTCCCACACAGTGGGCACACCAACCATGATATCGGGCTTGAATTCACGAATATCTCCTAGACAATGCTTCATAGACGCATCACTAAGAGTCTTGGGATTGGCATAGCCCAAGGTAGCGCCCCAGTGAATGCATCCCAGTTCAAGGGTCAGTTCAAAGATATGGGCCAAAGGTAAGAATGCAAGCACCTTATCTCCAGGACAAATCACCTTGTGGCTGATATTGCCCGCCACTCCGGCAACACCAGCAGCAACTGTTTTATGGAGAAGAATAACACCCTTAGGAGTACCGGTAGAGCCAGATGTATACATAATAAGAGCCGTATCATCCGGGCTTGGGGGAGAAGCAGCCACAGGGGTGGCCTTACCAAGGTCCACAAGTTCTTCAAAGGAAATGACTTGTAATCCCTCACGAAGAGCCTTTAGTTCTTCAATCTGTTTGTCGTAAGTAGCATCTTCGATGTCTTGACGATAAATGATATACCGGATGTCAGTAGCCTTTTGAAGGGGACGGACTAGTGTATGAAGATTACCGCCATCAACAAGAACACCCACTGTTTTTGTTTCGACCATAGAATGAGTCAATCCTTCCTCGCCCAAGGTATCATAGGCAGTAACTACTGGAATACGTTGGCTACTGCAAGCAAGAGCGGTTTGGAGCCATTCGGCACAAGTTTGGGCATAAATATGGAATCTTTCCTCGCCATTGGGCTTGACTCCTAGAGCGACTAAGCCTGAAGCGACGTTTGTTACAAGAGTGTCCAAATCTCTGAAAGTGATTGGTTTGTAAGGACCCAATTCGTAGTATTGCCACTTCTTGGCGACCTTTTGATCTTTACCGTCCACTTTCTTGGTGACCATTTTCTCTTCGACATGAATGGTCTTGATGATACGAGACGACATGGCAAATCGACTATCATAGAGATCAACGTTCTTTTTGAAAATCTTGTGTATGGTATCTACACCAGGAACGTTATCAGGAGTGGTCCAAGGAGCGTCTTTAGAGTGGACATTTCTTCTCGGAGCGGTCTCGCCTGGTTTGGCCGGACCCACTTCTACCGTGCAAGTCTTTTTATGAAAGAAGCCCATGATTAGAGTAAGAGAGATGTGAGATATTAGAAGAGAGGTGAGGGATTAGAAGAGAGGTGATAGAGATGTGAGGTATACACTATAAGAGTTAGTAATAGTTAAATGGGTGGTGAGGTGGGAGAAGTAGTGAGTGAGAGTAGTAGCACGTAACAGCTAAAATATAAGATAAAGTATGAGTATCACCAATTGATATCTACGCAGGGTCGATTCGTACTGCACATGCGGCAGTCAGCTATTATCGAAACTTGTCTAGCTGATTTGAAATAAAATATAAAGGCAACCACTAATACGAGTGCATTTGCAGTCATGGAAATCCAAAACGTCTTCAGATTCGTGAAAAAATGAAATGGCATTTCAACCAGACTTTGAGATATGGTACAAAAAGGACCTCGGCAAGTAGCCAACAAGAAAATCGGCACCTCAAAAGTTTTCAAGTCAATTCAATCTTGCCCGGTTGGTGGCATTATTCGCACAGGTACGGTTCGTTCCAGCAACCAATCCCTGTTCGTAAACGCTTTAACGTTCTAGGGGCTGCTGTTTATGGAGTAGTCTCTTATGATAGTTGCATGTCTGCTACCGCCGCGACCGACGGCGACCATTACTCATTATCCGTACTCCGTACTGCCAATTCAACGCACTATTGCAATACCATGATAAGCGATAACATTGGTTATTGTATAGGTCCATATTAAGATCGCTCTACCGCCACGGCCGTCTCACTCGACAACCATTTAACTGCTCAACCACAATTGATTGCCTAGTATATAGCACATATATTTACTTACCTTTCAGTGATTGCTTGATTACAATGACTATTAGGCATTTGTTAGTACTATTACAGAAAAAAAAATATTAAAAAAAATATAAAAAAAAAAATAACCCCCGTTCTCGAACATGATCCATTAACAATATTATTTACGTAGTCGTACACTTGTACAACTACCATTCAATGACATCACTCTCTCAACTATAAACGATTATCGCTTCTCTCGCTATTTACCACTACTTACAATTGATTTGTTACAAAGCTTCCGTCGACTGAAGGAACCACGATTCTCAACCAACAAACAATGAAAAAAGGCGATCTAGAAAAGCAATCCGTAAAACAGAATAATGGCAATTAATAAGTTCCCAACTGTAGTTTATCCTTTTAGGTTGATCGTTTTAACAGCAGCAGTCAATCCCCCTCTCTTTCTCGCCCCTTACAGTATGCCCTGCCTAGGAAATACTGTAGTAATCTACCCAACAAAAATTTGTGGGGGCAAAAGAAAAAAGGTTTAGCCCACCAAAAAAATCATATGCCAAGTTTACCAGCCGAACGGGCCTCACCGAGCTTAGCCGCGTGGCTTGGGAGGATAAGCCGGAAAGGCAGAAGAGGTTGCTAGCTGCGGTGAGAGCAATCGAGGCTGGAGAGGGAGACAGGCAGGGCGACACGGTTGAGATAGGAGGAAGTCCGAGGCGCAGAGATACGAGATGGAACATGAGAAGGGCTATAGAACATGAGAAGCGGTATCGATCTAGGAGAGCAGATAATTCAATTGAGGCTGTTATAGAAGAATATAGGGATATATCTGTATGTATTTTGTGCGTATGGTGGTGGTGGAGACGAGGTAGTAGAGTAGTAGTAGTAGTAGTAGTAGTAGTAGTAGTAGTAGTAGTAGTAGTAGTAGTAGTAGTAGTAGTAGTAGTAGTAGTAGTAGTAGTAGTAGTAGTA
>JAKTRT010000091.1:0-30702 GCA_030579895.1 Sugiyamaella grinbergsii | reverse complement strand
TTCTGAAAGTGTTAGTAACCGGAACCTCGCGACTTCAAGTGTCATTTAACATACCATACAGTCCTGTGTATCATCAACGACCTCTGTAAATCATCCACGCCAATATTTGATCATCCATAGCTTATTCAGTTCACCATCCGTAGCTTAATTGAAACACCATCCAGAACGTTTCATCAGTGTCTCGTCCCATAACTCATCGTCGTGCCGTTCATAGCTTCTTCAGAGTACCGTCTATTGTGCCACCATTTCTTCTTTCCCCATAATAAAGCTATTGTTTTGCGCCGAAAGGGCGCCAAGTGAATAATACCAGAAAAGTCACATTTACAGGTGGCAGAGACAGCAGCTCCACAGACGTATAATAATAATAATTGAAATCCACCTATTCATAGTCATCAAAACACCAGCAGAGTATGGGGATTATAACATCACCAAAGATAATATCACCAAGTTTAGTGAAGACTTTGTGAATTGTGTGGAACATAGTTAATCGTAATAGTAAGAGAAGAATTTAGAGCGCTTTTGATAGTTCTGAAAATATTTTATGAAGAAAGAAAACAGGAAAAATACAGCACTTGAGGGCTTGTTTTATATTATTTTCTCTTGCCTCTTGTCGTACCAAAAGTCTGTGAACTCACACACATAATGTTTATGGAAGAATCGTGAGGTAGCATAATTGCCCCAATTGAATCGACACGGTAAAGCTTATGGCTTATTTCGTTTGCGGTTGGGTAAACAGGCATAATCGCCCATAGATCAGAATGGCTGTTTGTTATGGCAGCAAATTGTTCTGAATATGAGACGTTTGTAAGCGTATGGAGACAGTAAAGTTATGGCTCCGACGTAGAGCAATTATGGGCCCTGAGCTAACGTTTTCGATTATGGCAGAAGTACACTAAAATGGTAATTATTATGGCTAGTTTATGCCTACCAACAACGACCTCTGCAGATTTCTCTCTAGCTACAGGCTGTCAACCCTGCTTTCATACTCAGTCTTCAAATGGTCCTTTAGCTTCTTGAACGACCGCCCAAAGTCTTGTTGGCACCAGCAGCAGACAAGCCGCTTGCGTTCAACCATGTCCGACATGGCTGCCACATTGAACCGTCTGTCGAAGGGATTCAAATTAGGAATTGACTCGAAATCAACAAAAAAACTGCTGTTGAACGAGTTATAGTGCCTAGCATTTTTCATTTTTTCCGAGTACATGTCTTTGGAAATAATGTGAATATGAAGATTATTCAGCGAAGGAACTGAATGGACGCCGGCTTTGATATAATCGAGTTTGGTCGGTCTGTCCGGGATTGGCTTGCTTTGGTCTTTTGCCTTGGTGCTCGAGTCTCCCTCGTCCTTCTGTACATTGCTTGTCTCCCCCTCTTGCTTCTGTACATTGCTCGTCTCCCCTTCTCCATGCCGTACTTTGTTTGTCTCCCCTACAAGCTGATTATAAGCCTCCTCGCGGAATCTCTCCACCACCGCCTCTGCCTTCTTATAGAACTTCTCGTTCGATAGAGCCTTTAGCGGGTGCATTGCACTGATTGTCTTGTCCCTCGGCATCACCAGCCAGTGGATCCTGGCCTTGGGATACACATCTCTCAGCACCACAAACTCGTCATCATAATATATAACCCCATTACAGTCCTCGGGTGCCTCAATATACCTCTGTAGCTGGGATCGAATCTGGACGTTAGTACTTGTGTCTGCTGAGCCTCCGGCGGCCGGGCGCTGCCCGGACCCGTTGTGCTCGCTTGCGCGAGCTGCTACTTCACCAGACGTCGGCTCGCGCAGCGAGCACAACGGGTCCGGGCAGCGCCCGGCCGCCGGAGGCACACCGCCAGCGGTCGTACTCACCAGATTGCGATATCCTGCCATGGCGTTTGAGTTGTGGGTGATTTGGCGGCCGGCCAGTGACTTGGGGCTGGAAAGTTTCAGGGTCCAGTGATTATCTCCCGGAAAGTTCCTAATTAGGAAGGTCCTATTGGCATGCTTGTTCAGGGATGAGGAGAGCTGGTTTAGGCGGGCACAAACCGAAGAAGAATTAGCCGGGCTGAGGCGGAGAAAGAGTGCGGGTGCCCGAGGTTAAGACAGGAATTTCCATCCTTGGCTCACTCACTCACCGCTTGGCAGCGACAAGCGTTCAAATAAGCTTTCGCTCATATTCCCCCAGGCTCGATGTAGAGCGTGAGACCCCGGATCGGGCCCTGGCCTCACCCTACCCTAATTATTCACGACGCGGAGTTGGGAGAGCGCCTCGACGGACAGCTAGGCTATTAATATTATATACGCAGGCGCTCCTGTGCCACGTAAGCCCGTCTGGCTCGGCTCCAGAAGTCAGCCTCTCATCATGCTATGGCTACGTAACTTCTACCACGATCGATGGTCGAAGAAAACTGACGAACTATTCTGTACGCGTTCGACCTAGTATCAGCGTTTATTTGTAAAATTTCCAGGGACCCTTCCAAAGGCATAAGTTCACGGACAAAAACAGAAGAAACAATGAGTGGTAAGTAGAAGAAGTGCATTGCGATGGGTCGGGATTAAATAATGAATGGTCCAGGGGCCATAAAAGGCCCCCCCCAGATCAAGTCTGGGTAGGACATCGATCGGTCGGTACCATGGCCAGCGACCCCAGCCGCCACTCGTCTTCACTCGTCTTCATCCCCCGGCCCAACCAGTCGCGAAGCGACTACAACGGGTCCGGGCAGCGCCCGGCCGCCGGAGGCACGCGCACACCCCCAGGTCGTCAACTAACTCGCCCATGGCAGTTCGGTTTCTTGATTTGGTGAAGCCATTCACGCCATTTTTGCCCGAAGTGGCGGCGCCAGAGCGAAAAGTCCCATATAAACAAAAGATCATGTGGACAGCAGTCACGCTGCTGATTTTCCTGGTGATGAGCGAGATCCCTTTATACGGAATTGTGTCTTCAGACAGCAGTGATCCGCTGTTATGGCTTCGTATGATGCTGGCGAGTAATCGAGGTACTTTGATGGAACTGGGAATCACTCCAATTGTGTCGTCGGGCATGGTGTTCCAGCTGTTAGGCGGAACTCACTTGATCGAGGTTAACATGGAGGATAAAAACGACCGCGAGCTGTTCCAGACAGCCCAAAAGCTGCTGGCGATTATCTTGTCGCTGGGCCAGGCCACTGTATATGTTTTGACAGGAATGTACGGAGTGCCATCGAGCTTGGGAACTGGAGTGTGCTTGCTGTTGATTCTTCAATTGGTGTTTGCGGGCTTGATTGTTATTTTGCTCGATGAGTTGTTACAAAAGGGTTATGGTTTAGGAAGCGGTATCTCGTTGTTCATTGCGACGAATATCTGTGAACAGGTTCTGTGGAAGGCGTTTTCGCCAAACACCGTTAACAGCGGCCGTGGGTACGAGTTTGAGGGAGCCGTCATCTCCATGGTGCACCTTCTGGTGACCAGAAAGGACAAGAAGAGAGCTCTGATCGAAGCGTTTTACCGCACCAACTTGCCCAACATGTTTCAATTGCTGACCACCGTAGCCGTGTTCCTGGTGGTTGTGTATTTACAAGGGTTCCGGGTCGACATTCCCGTCAAGAGTACCAAGACCAGAGGCCCCTACGGAGTGTATCCGATCCGCCTGTTCTACACCAGCAACCTGCCCATCATGCTCCAGTCCACCTTGACCAGTAACATCTTCATCATTTCGCAAATGATCTTCTCGCGGTATCCCGAGTCTCTTTTATGTAAGATCATTGGTATCTGGGAGCCTCGTGCTGGCAGTGCTCAACTGTATGCGGTTTCCGGGCTCGCGTACTACATGCAGCCTCCGTTCAGCTGGACCGAAGCGCTTCTGGATCCTATCAAGACAGTGGTCTATGTGTCGTTTGTGCTGACCGCCTGTGCGATTTTCTCCAAGACCTGGATCGAGATCTCCGGCACCAGTCCCCGCGACGTGGCCAAGCAGTTCAAGGACCAAGGACTAGTCATAGCCGGACGAAGAGAGACCTCGGTGTACAAGGAGCTCAAGCGGATCATTCCCACCGCCGCTGCCCTCGGCGGAGCCACCATTGGCGCTCTGTCCGTTGTCAGCGACCTTCTCGGGACTCTAGGAAGCGGCACCGGGATTCTCCTGGCCGTCACCACCATCTACGGATACTTCGAGGCCGCTGCCAAAGAGGGCGCCCTCAAGTTCTAGGTCCCTGTCACCCCACCACCATCTAAAAACTAAATAAATAAAAAGACCCTCCTCCTTTGCTCGCGTGCCTCCGGCGGCTGGGCGCTGCCCAGACCCGTGGCTCCGCTTCGCGGAGGTGTTAGAGGGTGTACGTGCCTCCGGCGGCTGGGCTCTGCCCAGACCCGTGGCTCCGCTTCGCGGAGTGGCCGTTACTGATCTCGTCGTCCTCCGCGAAGCGGAGCTACGGGTCTGGGCAGCGCCCAGCCGCCGGAGGCATCCACGTCTGAAAAAGCGATGTTTGTGTCAGTCGAGCCGCCCTCGATATCTGTAAGCCGATGGAGGAAGCCGATCGGGTCTCGCCGTCCGGGGTGGTAATATGAGGGCGGCGGTTTGTTGTAGACTCGGGTCCATTTTCATTCCAACTGCAAGCGCAGGTGCAAGTGCAACGCTGGTCTTATCAGTGATTAGATATGAGCTGGCAGGTGTTCATTCTTGTTTACTCGTTACAAGTTGAGCTGAAGCGAGAAGCGAGATAGGAGGTTAGAGTTAAAGCGAGATTCGAAACCGACTTGAAACAAATCTAAACCGATGCGACGGCATCTAACCTCAAGGGTGGTGGATTGATTGGGTGGGCGTCGGCAGTGAAAGATGGGGCACCGCTGAGCATCTATACTTGGTTAGACACTATAGAGTATCGCTAATAGGCATTGTGCGAGTTCGATTTACATTTACTACGCTCTACTTCTATATACTATATCTACCGTGCTACTTAGTATATTTACTACTCTTAGAGTTTCCAGTCCTTTTCTTGCACAGTTCTTCCTGCCGACTGCATTCTCAGATGTCTGGCAGCCAAAAGCCGCCGCGCTGCAAAGTTATTAATCCGGTCAGGGCGGGAGCAGAAATATTTTTTTTGATGGGCTCGATGGGTAGAGGTCGGACAGCAGTAAAAGGGAGTTAGTTCACACGATTATGGTCGTGTGACATACTAGACGCGTTAGTAAGTGTGTACCAAACTATAATTCGTAACTTTACAAATAATACCGAGGAAGTATTATTGAGTTTTGGCAGTGGCAGTGGCAGTAGTAGCCAAGGCAGTTAGGGTAGGCACGTATATAAATAGAAGTCTGATTGAGAGGCATGAAAAAATGGAGCAGAAGTACGAAGCCTGCCAGCCGTATTGCATAGAACGGAAAAACCAGCCGCCCATTATGAAGATCCCAGAGGCACAAGAAATATGTACAGACGGAACAAAACAGAATGGGCCATCGTCGTACAGGAAAGACAAGTTATATTATAATCCATCGGAGAGCGCACCACCAATTTATAACAGGAGGGTGATGGAATGGCCAGCTAACGCTGACCCACTCAGACGGTACTGCCCTTTGAGGGGGTTACATCGAAACGCAGCCGTACATAGCTGAAACTCTAATGGCCTGGCGATCCCAGACTACCATTGCATATACATGTACGACGAGGCAGACTCTAATTTCAGACAACTTCTCTAGCTAACGACCCTTATAATAAATAATAGACAGAGCTAAAAAAGTCATGTTAATGAGCCAGACTGTGCAGCAGTCCTTGGTGTAGAGAACGAGCCGGTCCCGGTCATTGCCGCTCATTGTCAGGGCTATATTAAGAAGTCAATCTCTTACTGTGAATATATCGGCATTAAGTAGTGGTGATTGCCAAGTGCGGTGAAAGGCAATCAATCGTTCTTCTTTGGCATTAATAAAAAGCATTTCTAATGCGAGTATCAACGCATATTAGAAGCATCGCCGAGATCGATTTCGAGGGTGTCTAACCAGAAAATAGGCGATGACGGCGGAAAAGGGGGGGGGGTATGGGAAATGCTAATGACGTGAGACAGTGAGATCTGGTAGGCTCGGTAAGACGGTAGGGCGCAGAATGGCTGGCAGAGCGGTTGGATGTGCGAGAGGACGAGGGTACAAGACGATGAGAGGACGAGGGTACGAGACGATGAGGCGACGAGGGTACGAGACGATGAGGCGACGAGATGATGAGACGACGGGACGACGAGACGATGAGACGACGAGACGATGAGACGACGAGACGATGAGACGACGAGACGATGAGACGACGAGACGATGAGACGACGAGACGATGAGACTCAGCCTCGTTCCAATTGCCAGGCACCTTCACCGCGACCTCACTCACCACCTCCGTTACTCGTCACCTACGTTCCATTCCATATGTTCCAGGCAGCAGCAACGACTTTACCACACTATTCATCCAGTCACCATGCTGTAATCTGCAAATCTACTCTTACCTCCGATGTTCTGCCTGGGCAGCAGCAGCGCCTGGGCCTGGCGGCTGTGGACTCGAGGCACAGTGAGCTCCGAGATGCGTACCAATGCAGTAGGAAACTCTGCCTGTTAGTGAGGTAAAAGATAATAATAAAAAAAACAAATTCAATAACATAGAAAAAAATAAAATAAAAATCATTCTCTGCAACTGTGTATAAAAATAAATCAACCGCCTACTTACGTGTGTTTAAAATATATATCGACGGAATCCCAAGTTGGGTTGTCGAAGTTTCTACACAAATAACCGACATTGAGGAGCTGACTTTTAGGCACAGAATAATTACGAGCCGTCGATATAGACACCGAATAATTACAAGCCGTCGATATAGACACCGAATAATTACAAGCCGTCGATATAAGCATAGAATAATTACGAGCCGTTAATATAAGCACCGAATAATTACGAGCCGTTAATATAAGCACCAAATAATTACGAGTCCGTCGATATAAGCACCAAATAATTACGAACCGTCGATATAAGCACCACATAATTACGAGTCCGTCGATATAAAGCACCGAATAAGTACCAGCCGTCGACACAAGCACCAAATAATTACGAACCGTGGATATAGCACCAAATAATTACGAACCGTCGATACAAGCACCAAATAATTACGAACCGTCGATAGAGCATAACGAGACGTCTAATATCACAGCCTCATCTCCTCTCTCATAGCCACCCTCCACCATAAAATTGCATTCGCCATGAAATTAACCTTCATCATCACCCTGTCCCTCGTCTCTACTGGTCTGGCAAAGGTCGACTTCTTGTCCACTTCGTTCAGCCCGCCTGCCTCAACGTCAACCGCAACTTCCAAACAAGAAACCTTGGTCTGGACAACCCAGACTCTCGCAAACGGCCAGAAAACTACCTTCCAGGTGCCTTACACCCAGATCTTCACACCAATGTTCACTGCCGTCGCGGTGCCTCCCGCCGGATCGGTTGGACTCGGCCAATGGTCCTCCAACGGCCACCAAGTCGGAGTCGTTAAGCCAACCCAATGGTTGACCATGACTTTGTCATGATGTTTGAAACCCCCCCTTCCCATTTGCATTCTTCGCATAAAAACTGCATCCTTGTTTTATATTTATTGCTTGTCTCGTCTAACTCAACAGGTAGACCTCTCGCGCCTCGCTGACAATCCCTATCCAGTTAATAAAGCTACTAAACAGCATCTGATAATCCTCGACTGGCCTAAGTATCCCTTTATCATGTAATGCCAAAATAAATGTACAAATTAATTTGATTCCTGTATCAGTCACTTTGGTTGACTGGAGGTTGAAAGACACAAATTCATATACCAGTAGTCGAATATCGTCTTCACCACTAACCAAGCCTCCTAAAATAGCCATATGGACGAAATCAACACTGACATTAGTGGCCCTGACTCTTGTCAGCTGACGTAGAATGTCCTGTCTATATTCGCGTTTGATGTTCGGGCTTACTAAGAATCGCTGGAATGTTTCTGCCGACACCGAGTTAAACGGATTCAGAATCTCGTCTGGGATCTGTTCCTGTAATCCGGATTGTCGATTTTCAGCAATGATCCCATCCACCAGCGGATTGATCTTGTCAGACTCGTCTTTACCACTGCCACCATCTGTCTCTCTCTTGTCGTGAATCCTATTCAGCTCACCAAACGGACTAATTGGGTCATCTAATACCGACATGACCTCATTCACCAGCTCTTCGTCTAGCCAATGCTCTTTCAAGATGTCCCGTAAATACTTGGAATTGGAAACTTGACCTCGCTCAGATCCCGTACTACTCGAACCACTTCCCGGCTCTTTACCTGCCGATACGCCAATACTCGTGCATGTACTCTGATCCAACGTTTCCGCGATAGACTCGTCTCTACCAGTCAGAATCCCATATAATA
This sequence comes from Sugiyamaella grinbergsii, assembly GCA_030579895.1. Lineage (NCBI taxonomy): Eukaryota > Fungi > Ascomycota > Dipodascomycetes > Dipodascales > Trichomonascaceae > Sugiyamaella > Sugiyamaella grinbergsii. The sequence goes on along the minus strand of JAKTRT010000091.1, from coordinate 22,356 downwards.
AATTCTCCAAATTACTGCTACTACCACCGCCTCCTAACTGTACTAACCGATTATACAGTCGGATCATATGTATAAGAAACGGATTGCTCTTGAGTCCACCATCATCGAGTCTGTAAACCCGGTAAATAGCATATTCGCCTAACACCACCGAATAATAATGCGATCCGTTCAGTTCGTCTACACTGTAACTCTTGACATCCGCCAGTCGGCTCATACAATGGCCATACACGATTCGAGCAAACTCGAACCTCACATCCACGTCCACCAGCCCGTTCTTCTCAATGCCCGTAATATGAACGATCTCGCTATAGATGGAAGCGAGCGACCTCAGTGGCCGGCGCACCACCTGATCAAACGCATTCTCCACAACACTGACCATCGCACTGCTCTCCTCCTTTGCTCCCGTCATGTCATCGTTTCATCCCTACTAGTTGTTGCTCGCGATCATCTCCCTCTCCACACGCCATGTCACCCAGATATACAAACATCCCATAGTAAGGCTGTGCACACACCGTCCGGTGTCAGTACCTGCCTTCAGCGGAAGGACTCTGCCTGCCCAAGCCTCCGTCTAAAACCTGTCAGAGAGGAGTTTAACAATACAAATATTTCTCACGACCCCGACATCCACATCCCGAGCGAAGCGAGCAAACGGGTCCGGGCAGCGCCCGGCCGCCGGAGGCACACCCCCTTGCTCCGGCGTCTACACATAGAAGCTACAAATAATATATTCTGCAATTACAAAGCGAAAATACACAAGAGACACTAGGGAAAAGACGACTTCTATTCTCCAGGAGTTTTATGTGGTTTGTCTGGTCTGCTTAAGACGCAGGAGAAGGGTTGGACTTTCTCTTACCGTTGGTCAAAGTGACGTTGACGAAACGACGAGTGTACAAAATTCTCTTCTTAGCACGTCCCTTAGGAACCTTTTTCTTTTCTTGCTTTTCGACCTTAGGAGTCATGGCCTTGACACGACCGGCACGAGCGAGAGATCCGTGAACTTTTCCCTAGAAGTGAGTTAGTAAGTGGGCTGGGTGGGACAAGGTGAGAGATTGAGCGGTATGGGTGAGTAGGAGGTGTACACGGTGATGATGGGTTGTCGCGTTTGTATTGCGTGTGTTGTGTGTGTTGTGTGTGTTGTGTGTTGTGATCAAAGGTTCAGGATGAGATTGCGGTCTTAATTGAAGCTTATCATGTCGGAATTAAGCGCTTAGCTACAGCCTGGCGATTTGTCGGATATTGCCGTCGAGCCGGTACAACGTCTGTCGGTCATGCAATATCCATCCACCCTATGTATTTTCAGCTGTCATTCTGTCGTAGTTGGTATTTTTGTTTTTGCCATTCTTTCAAAATTCGGTCATCTTTCGATATCTCGTTCACGAGCTTTCTCTCTTATCTTTGTCGGATACTCATCATCATCATCATCATCATCGGTCACTGACACTCTGTCTAATCAATCTAGTCATTTCCATATCTCCATCTCTCTATTCAATCCTCACTTGTCTGTCCGGCTAACATACCATTTTGACTGTTTTCTGTTTTACTTGTCGATACGGTTTCTATTAAAGAGTGAGAACGGGCAAATTTGTAGGTGATATCTTGAAGCTAATAGTCAGCCAAACAGGCGGTGGTGACGATGCGGCAGCATTACTCTAGGGTATGGTGATACTACTAAAATAGGCAATTTTTAGCCTTAAGAGTGCGAGTGTTCTGGCACAACGTTGGGAGTGTGTGACTGCTGTGATGGACCAAATAGGAAACTCCTTCAGGGACCCCCATATGAAGAGATAAGAACTGATGCGGCTGGAGGTGTGGTCCGATTAAAGGATGGTATGCTGTAGAGTGGTCTGTCAGCTTCTAGTCTGGCAAGCCTGCTAATGGCCTGCCTGTTTGTGAAGCTCTATACCATTATCTACCACTTATTAGACATACTCGGTACAAGCTCTAGATATAAGCCTGTCTACCGTCTCTACTCCTGTCCTCACCAATCTTACTCACCATCCATTCTAATACCATATCATATCTCATGTCATCATCGTCATTGGACGACTTGGTCAAGCAATTCCAGAGCATTGAACTTAGTAGCGGCCATGAACATGATCTGTTTAATGATATTATTCAATCAAAAGGACCTAATACTGATCTCTCGGCCATAGCTCGGAATCCCCACATCAAACCCAAGTTTGTCTATTTCTTGGAAAATAATACCAACAATGCATTCACCAGTCTATTCGCTATTAGTGATAGGCAATTGGAAGTTACCAGTGAAATTGTCCCCGAGTTGTCTCGCAAGACCGTTGACGCCCTTCTAGATCAGGCTTTGTCGCTACTGAATAGTCTTTATTATAAAGACTTTATTTCCAAGCTCGGTGTGAAGAGCCAATTGAGTGGGAAATTAGATCCGGGTTTTTTCTTGAAATGCCACTCATTGTTAAAGTTTACCCTATCCATACTGAACCACGCTTCAGAACATAAGCCTTGGTCTGACCAACTGGTTCCAAAAATACTTCCAGTGGTTACTCTTTATACAGATAGAAGGTTTGTAGAATTGACAATTGAGTCTTCTGCTGATACTCCCGTAGCATCTCCACCTATAAATACACCGCCTGTCTCCACCACTATAACCTCTCAGGTGGTTCTTGTTCTCTCCAGATGCATCCAACTTCAATTCAAACAAACAGAACAAACGCTCATCTCAATAGTCAAGGACTTTATTGAAGACGCTGATGCTACTGGGAACTCGAAATTGAATCTTATTATCGTGTTTTCACTAATTAGTTTACTGTTCCATGTCAATATCGACATTGGAGAACAGATCTTCATGCTTGAAGATATCCAATGCAAGCAATTCACAAATGAGCATCTTGAATCTCAGGAGTTCGTTGTTGCTGCTTTAGAAGCGCTTTCGAGTGCTTGTGTGAGCAGAAGCTCCCGGGCGTTAGTCGCGCAGAATTTCAGTCCTCTAGTGCAAACGGCCTTTGAAACTTCTGACAGCCAGTCTGTGCAGCTCCTGGCTGCTTCGATTCTTGTCAAGACGAAAGCAAACTCCGAAACGAACCAGAAGCAGGACGTGCAACTGTTGAATGAGTTTTCAATGATTTTCGAGGACGCAGTAGGTGAATATCTAGTCAGTGGCACCACCACTACTGGCCCTGCGGCTATTAAGAATACAGATTACCAGATAGCTCTCGAGGGTCTAGCATATACGTCTCTACTGGCAATCGTCAAGTCAAGAATATGTGAAAACAAGAGCCTGGTTGGCAACCTTGTTGACACTATAAAATCACCGACAATCCTTATCTACCACTCGGTGTGGGTATACTGTTCGCTGTGTATTTTGCTCAACGTTACGAATTACAAGGTCAAGCTATCAGCGGAACAGAAGCGACTACAGGACTTGAAAAACTATGCTGGCAAAAGTAACCTAGACAGTGACGATGAGCCCGAGTTGGTAGTCAATTCCAGAAACAAGCTGATAATAGACTCCGGCTTAGTAGGAGCAATTGGCGACAACTGTCCCAGACTTAGTAAATCCAGTAAAGAGGTCGTGTGTGGTCTGTTTCGAAACCTAGTTACTGATAAGTCTCATCGGTCGAAGTTTGTTCAACAGGGGGGATTGGCAGTCCTGCTCTACTTACTGTTACCCAAAGTCAGTGATAATAAGCGTGCGACCCAGTTGGACGCAAAAACTATCAATACCGCTACTAGTGCATTGGCCAAATCTCTCATCTCGACAGATCCCAACATCGCATTTAGCAGCAAACTCAGTCCTTTACTGCCTATCAAGCCGCTTGTTGAGCAACTACAATGTGAAGCGTCTGATGTTCCACTACTGGATTCTTTTGAAGCATTACTAGCACTTACCAATATTGCATCGGTTGACGACTCATGTCGCAACCAAATCATCCGTCTTGGGTGGGATAAGCTGGACGCCCTCATAACCGTTTCAAACACCCTGGTCCAGCGAGCAGCCATTGAGTTGGTGTGCAATCTGACCATGTCGCCGTTGTGTGCCGAAAAGTACCTTGATGGATCCAAACCTGCTACCAGCAAGCTGGAGCTATTAGCGGCATTCACCGACAGCGAGGACCAGCCAACCTACACCGCCGCGGCAGGTGCCTTGGCCCTGCTGTCCGAGTGGGGACCGCCGGCCGTTGAAGTAATGGGTCACAACGAAAAGTGCATCAAGCACCTTATTTATTTATTAGCACAAGACGACGTCAATCTGCGCACTCGGGCTATCTCTGCACTTCGCAATCTGGCGGTTGGTGCTCGCCAGATGAGCGACACCGTGCCCATCCAGCTTCTCAAAGACGAAAACGCCGTTGATGCCATCAAAGGCATGCTGAAGACGTGCCGCGAGAGCGATATTGTTTCGCTCGCGATGGAGACTGTGAAAATACTGCTGGGAAAGTAGGACGCGGTGCGTTGCCTCCGGCGGCTGGGCTCTGCCCAGACCCGTAGATCTCGCTTCGCGAGATGGATTAATGATAACAAAAAGAAATAAATAGTTACGACCGGAGCTTCAGTCGACGCACCGAGCGAAGCGAGCCATGGGTGCCGGGGCAAGGACGCGCGGTGCGTTGCCTCCGGCAGCTGGGCTCTGCCCAGACCCGTGGATCTCGCTTCGCGAGATGGTTTGATGATAACAAAAATAAATAGTTACAACCAGAACTTCAGTCCACGCACCCTGCGCCACGGCTCTAAAACGACGACTGGATGTGAATCATAATCCCTAGAGTGATCGCGACGAGGACAATGGTAATGGAGAACGACAGCACAATAATCGATCGACTGGCAGGAAACTTATTGGTCAAGAGCAAATGCTGGACAGAAAAGTACCGGACGGCGCCAAACAAGGTGATGAGAATGCCTGTACAGACAAAGAGACCTCCCAAAGCCGAACTCAATTGGTAGAACGAGCTGTCTCGGGTGATGTTACTGTCGACCTTGAGTCGGAACAGTTGTGCTAAGGCTACGCCGATGCTTGTGAATGTAAGGCTTGTTCGTAGCCAAGCAAGGAATGTCCGCTCATTCGCCAGCTGGACGGGCAGTGGTTAGTATGGTGTGGTACGGTGCGGGTGGGATATAGGCTATTGTGTTTGGGCACTCGGGTGGTCCGTGCGGTGCTGCTATATATAATACTTACATGGTCTCGAGCAACTGAGTTTGTATTTTCCAATCGAAGCGACCCTATTGTCTTCCAAAACGGCAGGTCTGGGATGTGATTTCGCGCCGGCTCGGCCATTGTGGTTGTTGGGTTCTGGTGATATATTGATTAGAGTTGGATAAGACAAGACGGTCGAGATCGTTTAATAGGGGTTGGTTGAATAATTAGGTTCGAGGTCACGTGTTTGGGTCGGCGGTTTGCAAGGGTAGAGTTATATCTGCGATTGAGCTAGCTAGTCCATGCTTAGTTTAATGTAAAAGATGGGTGGGTCCTTCTGATGATGGGAACAGACATTGGACTCTACAATGACTGTCATATGGGCAGATTAGTAGGTAGGTGTTTTTGTCGACTTCCTCGAAGTAAACCACCTGGATATGGCGTGGGTTGGGGCTAGATGGTCTAGCGAGACAAGAGATAGTAGTGGATATATCGAGCTCTAGAAACTGTTGTATCTAAGGAGTAAGACGGCCGACAGAGAAATTAGCCAATGAAACGCATATGGCTAGTAGGCAGTTGAATCGCCAAGGTATTGTTTTTTGTTCCGTTATTGAAACTGCTAATCAGAGATCTCTAAAATATCGTGTTTCAATATCTTGATCTATATATGCTTGTTAAACAGGTACTATAAGATGTATACTTCGATTCGCTACGACGACCGCTACTGCTACACTCAAACCATGTGACCGGTAATAAAGTAATAAAGTTAGACGTACTTTAAAATTGAACTAGAAGAACCTTAACTCGATACAACCGGAACATTTAATTAGTACCTACAGATATCTGCCAGATCCAACGGTTTTATATTAGTACCCTGCATGAAGCGCGTAGATCGCAGACATCTCGAGACTGCCGATTTCAGACAGACTTTGGTTATTAACGTTTAATACTCGTTGCTATCACCGGACACGACTTATTATTAGTCTTTGCTGAAAAGCACAAAAGCACGACCGCCGGGAAGTGACTGATAAACCATATCGACTGCCGAATGCTGTCGCCTTACAGATGGTAAATGTAACACAAATACAATCCCATTATGATACAGTACGTACAAAGTAAAGATTATCCAACCGCTCGTGCGAAAGAGTGTTTTCAGTGCTTACCAATGTAATTTCCCATATCTCAAACGTTACTTTAGTGATGGTAGTAGCAGCAATTTCTGGCCGGGCCGGAAGCAACCATCGGCAACGGCTTACAACTACGCCGACATTTGTATAACTAATAAACGAACCGTCTAATCCGGAGTTTTTTTACGAGCTGTTGTGAAGAGACCTGTGAATGATCAGCTTTAGGCAGTATAATAACATTTTTGGCGAGGAAATATTCCGGTTATTGCCGTATTATTTAGCTAGCCAGTTGTGAACATTTCGTAGCACCTTCCAGTTTATCCGATCACCTTACTAAGTTAGTTTTATCCTTGTACAGTTATTCCGTTCTCATTCAGGCGCACCGTCTCCGTTTTCGCTCTCTGTCTCTTACTGTTCACCTCTCTCTTACAGCTCATCCTCCCTCTTACAGCTCACCCTCCCTCTTTACCTCTCACTGCTCATTCTACCTTTTACAGCTCATCCTCCCTCTTTACCTCTTACAGCTCACTGCTCACTGCTCACTGCTCATCCTCCCCTTTGCTGCTCACTGCTCATCCTCCCCTTTACTGCTCACTGCTCATCCTCCCCCTTACTGCTCACTGCTCATCCTCCCCCTTACTGCTTGCTACTCATCCTTCTCTCCTCCCAACCTGCCGCATTTAATCCTACCTCTTCCTTACCGCCCTTACTAACCACGCTATTACATCACGCCGCAGACATCTCTCTCATATCGGCATCCAATTCAGTTAACTTAGAGAGCCTGTTACTTATCAGCCAACCATCCGATATTCCTGTGCCACGTCTAGACAACGGGCCTTCCCTCCCGCCTACACCTACCTCAGGAACACTGGCTCCCCGACATCGTCGCATTTGGATCAATCATAGAATCCTCACCGAGCGACTGACTACCAAAGCTAGAAAAAGAAACAAAAAAGGAACATTATTTAAAATTTTTTTTTTTGGCGCTACAACTGAATATCGGAATCCCACCCGTCTTTTCTCTATCAGCTTATCCCCGTGCTATCCTAGTAGATTTATTTTTCCTTTCTTTCGATCATTTCACAAAAAAAAAAAAACGTTTGCGGATATTTCTCATCTATCACTATTTCGCTGACTGGTATCTCATAGACTTTTTTGTTGAGATCTTGTGAACTGAATCCTATTTAACCGACGTGCCGGCTCGACATCCAATATCCACTACCACCCGCCCCCCGCGGCTTTAATTGACAATCTCACCTCCACAAACCGTGCACGTTTGAGATCCTTTTCTAGCATCTGGAATTTTATTGTCAAACATTGACATTATAAGAATCGACGCAAAAGAAGGTATTAGTAGCTCTCTATATTACCTTTCCCGTTGCTGATATACTATTACCAGCATAAAAAACGTCCTGTCGTTCTGTCTAATCGATCCTCTACAATTAGGACCAGTGCGATATTGTCAGCTCCTTCAATATTGTCAGTTTCTTCACTCTACCACTCGTACTACCGCCCAATAGTACTATTGATCCCCCCCCTCTTTGCTACTCCAGCAATTTGTAGATTTCACACTTTTCCGTGTGAAGTCTCTAAAATACCGACAAGGTGCCGTCCCAAATGAATAAGATAACCGATAATATCTACCTCGGTTCGTTTTATGCCTTATCGGCAACTAAAACGCTCAAACAGAATAATGTCACTCATATTCTTTCTCTGGTAGAAACAGACATCAAGTCTGAGTTCATCAAGGACTTCAAGCATATGAGAGTCCAGATCGATGATATCGAAGATGAGAACATTATGCAATATTTCCCTCGCATCATCGCATTTATGGATGATGCCATTGATAATGGAGGATCGATTCTCGTCCATTGTATGGCCGGCGTGTCCCGGTCCGCTACTGCTGTTTGCGCGTATCTTATGCGAACCCATGTCTGGACTTCGGAACAGGCATTGACTTTTGTCAAAACAAAGCGGTCGGTCGCCAATCCAAATACTTCATTTCTGGACCAATTGAGGATCTTCTATCAATGTGGATACGAGGTCTCGGAAGCAAAGGCTCCATATCGCCAGTGGTTGCTTAAACAAAAGGCTACTGATATCGCTTTAGCAGGCTCGATTAGACCCAGTGATATTGTGTATACAAGAACCGACAGTGGTTCCGTTTCGAAGAGAGCTAAGCAACTTGAAGAAGATTCCCTTAGCAATGGCATTGCCGCTTTTTCGGTTTCAGATGGCCCCTGCGACCATGGCAGCAATCCTATTTCTTTCCCTCCTAGTCCTGATACTATTGCTAGCAATGGCACTGCTACCACCGCGGCTACCACCACCACCTCCTCATCAACCGCTTCATCTATCATTTCTTCATCTACTACCACCACTACTAATTCCGAAGCATCCACGGCCACTTCGCAAGCTCGTTCCAAGAAGAAGAGCACTTGGCGTAACACTCTGCCGGCACTTCTGTACGTTCTGGGCCATCGACATGGCACTCCCACTGCTAGACCACAAAGGCTGGTGCTCTGCTGTGACGAATGCCCCGAAGGTCGAGAGTTAAGCCTTGATGGGTGCCCTCAAGACGATCTCAGCGGGTCCTGTAATCCTACCCTCAAGCTGACGGGATTTTGGTCCTGTGAAATCGTTCTACCCAGCAACCAGCTTCTTCCCGCTTTAGCTGCCACCACCAGACGTAGCACCCAGCTTCGCTGTAAGAAGTGTTCCACTCCACTGGCCCTGTCCAGTGCGTTTATTCTACACACGCCAGCTGGTTCCACAATTGGCAAACAATCCCAGGATAATAAAGAAAATGGCAATGGCAGCACTTCCTTCTACAAGCAAGGGCTCTCACAATCCACGTCTCATCTTAGCAACTTCTTCAAAGGCAGCAATGGCAATGGAGCCGTCGCCAATGGTAGCAGTGGTACCAGCGATAGAAGTAGCCGATTCCACCTTCCTCATCAAATCACTAGATCTCTTAGCCAAAGAGGAGAACGAGAGGTCCGATCTGCAAACAGCAGTGCCAGCTCGCTCGTCGACAGTAAAAGTGCCGTTAACTTTGCACCTAGAAATGGCATGGCCTCGAGCTCCACCCTTCCACCGTCGTGTATGTCATATTTCATCGAGCCTGTGCTGTGGATGCGCCCTGAACTTGACAAGGGCCAACTTGAAGGCAAGCTCAACTGTCCCACCTGCGAGGCCAAGCTCGGCGCCTACAGATGGCAGGGCAGTAAATGTAGTTGCGGTGTCTGGGTCACGCCTGCTATCCAGCTACAGCGCTCCAGGGTCGATGAAGTCTCGTTCACCAGAAATGCTGTATTATAGATTTCTGTTTTTGTATATGTTTTTGCATAATAAAGTTCTCGCATTCATCTGTACCCCTTGCTGCCTCCGGCGGCTGGGCGCTGCCCAGACCCGTTTGCTCGCTTCGCTCGTACGCCAGCAGACATTCGCCCAGATTCGAGCGAAGCGAGCAAACGGGTCTGGGCAGCGCCCAGCCGCCGGAGGCAAGAAAAAGACCAACAAGACAAATACATATACTTTTAATTAGAAATGGTTGTCGGAGAGCCACTTCTCAACAGCGGTGGCGTCCCGTGCAACCCATTGGTACTTGGATTTGATAGTATCCAACGACTGGGAAAGAGAGCGGTCGTATCCCTTGTTATCTTTGTCCTTGAAGAACGCAGTGATGTCGTTGTAATCGTCCTCGGAAGCGTAGTGGCTGACAACAAGACGAATCAATCGGTCAAGAACAACCATATTACTGGAGAACTTCTTGTAGATATCGGTCCAGTTGGCCTTGACAAACTCCCAGGTCAGTTCACGGCTAGCTGGGTTGGAGGCGAGTTCGGACGCAATGGTGTGCACATCCTGAGTAGGCACCTCACCGGACAAGATCATACCCAAACTGGTTTTGATCAAAGACTGGGTCTGAACCTTTCCAAGCGCAGAAGCAGCAATCTCTACACCGTCGACAGAAGTAGGTTTGGCCAGCTCGCTGCGGACAACTTCGTAAGCCTCTTGCAGTTCAGTGCCTGTAGAATACTTCAGTACGGTATTGAAAATGGCGTTTTTAACACTGGGATGGATAGCAGTCTTGTCACCGGCCTTATATTTGTTGAAGCGGGTGGCAGATTCCTCAACGACCGACCTGACTCCCACGGTGCCAGCTGCGGAGATAATCAGCGTTCTCAGTTGAGTAGTCAAAAAGTCATCTTTTTCGTCAAAATCCCAGCCAAGTTTAGCCAACGACGGGGCGATAAGGTGTTCGGTGAATTTGACAAGTCCACTGCTGATGTCTTGCGAATGAAGAGCAAAGGCTGAGCGAAGGGTAGCAACTCTTTGAAGAATTTCCGACCAAACGAAATAATCAGTCTCATGTTTAAGAGCTTCCAAAAAGGTCAGAAGACCCGAGGTGGATCCTACGCCAGCAGAAGCAGTGGCAGCAGTGTCAGCTACGAGGCCGATCTTATCCTTTGAAGAAAGCTTGTCAATAGATCGAGAAAGCTTCTGAAGTCGTTCTTCACTGTAGCTAACGCGGTAGATAGCAGTTTGGTCTTTGTTCAATTTGAAGAACGAGTCTGCAGCCGCCAGTCCGGGAATCGTCAGGTCTCTTTGATCAAGGATCTTCGACTTGACATCGGCTTTGCTGCCGTCACTATCAATAACCAAAGGAACCCACCACTCGGTCTCATTCTCAGTCAAACCAACGTCACCAGTACTAAGGAACCGATCTTGACGAATGGTGACATCCCCAGTCTCAGGGTTTTCTTGGACCTTCAATAATGGGAAACCGATTTTTTTTATCCAGTTCTCCATAGCGGCAGCTACATCGACTCCACTGACCTCACTCAAACTAGCCCACAAAGCAGACGTCTTAGCATTACCATAGGCATGCTTCTTCAAATAGTTGGAAACCCCTTTAAGGAAAACATCAACAGTCAACTGAGTGCTGAGCATACGAATAGTGGAAGCACCCTTCAAGTACGAGATATGATCAAAGACCTGATCAATTTCAAGACCAGATCGCACCGGAACTTCAATCGGGTGAGATCCACGAAGGGCGTCAAGTGCAAGGGCCATTTGGAAAGCCTCGAACACAAATCTCGAGAAAACATCCCATTCCGGATATAAATGGTCGACTGCAAACCATCCGACCCAAGTAGCGAATCCTTCATTGAGCCACAGTTCGTTCCACCAATCCATCGTAACCAGGTTACCAAACCATTGATGGGCTAATTCGTGGGCAACAACGTAAACGACCCGAACCTTGTAAGCACTATCACTAGTCAATTCGTCGAATAAAACTGCGGTGGTTCTATAGGTGACCAACCCCCAGTTCTCCATAGCCCCATGAGAGAACTCGTGGACCGCCAAGAGATCAGCCTTTGGCAGCATATAATCGATATCAAACACTTTGGAGTATAAATCAATGATTTTCACGGCACTTTCAAGTGCCAATCGGCCTTGTTCGGCGAGTCCTTTGGTAGTGTAGACCCGAACGGGGATCTTCTTGCCGTTATACGACCGTCCCGTGAAGGCTTCAACGTAATCGAAATCACCAGTGGCCCAGGCAAGTAGATAAGTACTCATGACTGGAGTAGTTTCAAAAGTAACCACTTTCAAATTTCCACTACCGCTGGACGCAGCCTCGGAAACCGCCTTCTTGCCGTCGCCATCAATTGGCTTGCTAGAAACAACCGGCATATTACTCAAGGCGGTCCAATGGTCAGGAACGGTGATCTTGAAATCAAAAGTGGCCTTTTGATTGGGCTCGTCAGCACAGGGAAACGCTCTACGAGCATCGGTGGACTCGAATTGAGTAGATAGCATAACCGCATCCTCGCCGTCGGGAGTCTTATATTTGGATCGGTAGAAACCGGCCATGTTATCCCAAATAGTAGCCTCATAGTCAACTGAAACTTGAATCTTTGAAGCTCCCGGCAAAATCGGCTCGGCCAATTTCAGCGTCACGGTTTCAATCTTCTCATCGTAAGAGATATCGCTGACGTTAATAGTTGATTCGGTCTTAGCCGCTTGCTGGACCACCGCAGAACCTTTAGTGACCTTCAGTCCTCTATAATTGAGATGAACGGCATCGACGGGCGAGTTGGATTTCATGTGATAATCAATGACCACATTACCAGAGAACGTGAAAGCTTCACTGTTGACATTGAATACCGACAAGGAATAGTGGAATGGTTGAAGATCCTTGGGTAGGATTTCGCGATCAGATACAGTAGTATCAGACATTGCAAAGGAAGAGATATAAAAAAAAAAAAAAACGAATGAGAGGACAGATCAAAGTTCTGTTATTTACACAGCTTCGAAAATACCTTGCACTTGGCTCTAATTTGGTTTGCTGCTAATGAGAAAAAAAAATTGAGTCCTTCACGTACCTTCTGTAAGAAGAACAATATGCAAAGTTCAGGTTTGCCTGTGAAATACTTCCTTGTTACTAGTCCGTGCAAATGTGGGGACGGAAGAACAGCGCGGCGGAAAAAATTATAGCACTTCCAGAAGACTCAGCCAATTGAACTGGATAAAACGAGAAGCGGAACCAGCCAGGACGGTCCCTAAAACCGTGCTCGTTCACCACTCAAACAGGCTCGGAATGCGAAGGAGCCCTAACCCGACGTCATCGCGCCGTTGGCCCATCAGGGGCAGGGCTCGCGGTGGAGCCTCCGGCGGCTGGGCGCTGCCCAGACCCGTAGCTCCGCTTCGCGGAGGGCCTCGAGATAGCAGCAGAGCCAGGGGTCCCAGCAGCCCTCCGCGAAGCGGAGCTACGGGTCTGGGCAGCGCCCAGCCGCCGGAGGCACGCCGGACAACACAGCAGGGAGAAACCAGTCCTATAGGAAAATACATATCATTACATAAATAAAAGAAGGAGCCCGTCAGTTTAGAAGGATCCTTGATGTGGAACGTAGCCAATGAAGGGCTGCTTTTCTTCGTGGAACGGTTCGCGTCGGCGCGATGAGGTTCCGCAGCACATGGCAATGGACCACCAGAATACAGACCACAGACTGGCAGCTACTGCTACCCAGGTCATGGCGAAGGTGCTGCTGTTGAGAGAGGCCGCGACGCCGAACGAGTCTAGCTCGCTGTTGAAGTACCCGCGATAGGTGACATAAATGCCGGTTGCCAGACCCGACGCGAGAAGAAGTGCTAAGAACGCAATGGCAGAGATTATGCTGGCACAGCACGCGGCCATACGACTACAGATGGCGAAGATGCCACTCAGCACGGCTATCGCTGACACCACGATGCCAACCACGTAACAAACCCACATACCAATTGAAGCGACCCGGAGGACTGATTCGTAGTCCTTGATTTTATCAGGGAGCGTGACGGAGATGCCTGTATTAGTACTGTTTTCCAGAATCGATACCAGGTCGAACCAATAAGGGACGTTAGGAGTGAAGCATTGAGTGACAGTGTGGCCGGTGGTTGAGTTGTCGATTCCCTGGCAGTAGCCACTGGCACCAGCGTCGTAGAAACTGCTGAGTCCAAGAGTGGTCATGATATCGGGGATGCCACCGGCCGCGTCCGACGGAATGCCCTGGATGGACGATACGGAAATATTCGACAGGTCGATGCGCATAAAGTAGACGTTTTTCAGGCCCGAGGCGTGTTCAAACGAGCCCAGGAAGACTATCACGGCTAAGACGATGGCTACCAGAGAGCCAATCATCGGGAAGATGGATAGGCACAAGTTTCGAACCGACATGATTAGGGGTACAAACTGTACAAACTGTGGATATCAAGTAGGAGCCTTGAATGTAAGAATGAGAAATCTCAAGTCGAACTTTATAACGTGAAATATTTTTCTTGGCTAGAAGTCAGGCGAACAAACAGAAGCCGTTAATGTGTAAGATGAGAAATCTCGAGTTGAACTTTTCAGCGTAAAATATTTTTCTTGACCGAGCTTTACCGTGGAGTCCCTATCGGTTTATATATATATTTAACGCGGTCGCTTCGTTAGATCTCTCGTCCTGAAACATGCAGGGAAGGGGCTAGGTCGTACGTAGTAAGACAGCAAGAAGTAAAACATAACAGCCAAGAAGATCGTTACTGCATTTCCCAAAGTTCCAGTCACTGGATTAAACCGCAAACACTGCCCGTAGCGAAAAGTACGTGAGGTCATTGAGGTCACTGAGAGACCGAAAGACCGAAAGACAGGCGATACTGACTACGACGGCCGCCCTGTGTAGTTTGAACCTGTTCCTTTCATATCGGGGGACCTCATTCCGCCTGGCACCTCTCTTTCTTTCTCCTGCCAACTGAATCTCACTGTAACTTGCTGCTGGTTCTTTCGACCAGAGCTCCTTATGGAGCGCGGTGCAAACCTAATTACGCCTAAATGAGATCTCCCAAGACCGGTTTTCCCCATCCAGCCCTACGTAAACAACCAGCCATCGCCCCCCAGCCCCCGATCTGCAGGCTAAAATTAGATTTCAGCAGAGCCCCTGTAACGTACGGGGGTGGAGCCTCCGGCGGCTGGGCTCTGCCCAGACCCGTTGTTCGAGCTTCGCTCGAGGCGCGGTGTGATTGCATTATCGCGGAACCACAACGACAGACGGCAACGAAGTTAAACCGCCCGGCGTCCCCCCAGCCGCTCGCGAAGCGAGCACCACGGGTCTGGGCAGAGCCCAGCGGCCGGAGGCACCCCAGGCCGTTCCTGACGATCCTGTCAATCGACAGTAGCAGCACCAGCAGCAGGCCATCATCAGCCGGCGGGCAGTCTCGAGATGCTCGATTGCTTACATAGCTGCGCAGAGGGCAACAGACAGGAAAAAGAGTTCAAAACACGTATATACGTGACCGAGCGGGGTTTGATTCCAGCAAAAGGTTAATTGTGGTCCTGCTCGGTGTGCGGTCTGGCCCTCGGAGACAACCCCAACGCCGCACCAGATCACGAGCCGCACTAAAGCCGCTCAAAAGATAATATATTTTGATAATGTTCAGAGTGAAACTTAGCCGAGATTCAGCAGATCCCTGATATTAACGTGACGGCTCTTTTGGAGAACGACGAGTGTATATATTTGGTACGAGGTGAGTAGAGAAGAAGAATACCGGGGGACTGGATCAATGAAGAGTGGTCGGAAGAAAACACCAGAAAATAGAATATGAGAAATGCCAAAAAGATTTTCAATCACTGGTCATTTTTCTACTGGCCAGTAATTGCCCTATAAAGAGGTGATTTGAGTTTGTCAGATTTTTTTTTCAAAACATCCGCTATTTTTCCAAAACGTTTTCAAGATATTTTTTTTTACTCATCTACCTTTCTTGACGTTTCCCGATACATTTCTAACACAATTACAGTTATGACTACGCGCTCCAAACCGGTTGGTAAGAAACCCTATAAGAAGTGTCGCAAGGGTAATAGCAGCCCCAGGAACGATGCCAATGACAATGGCTTGGTTGGAGCTGGCATATCCATCCATGTCAAGCTGCCAGATGGTAGTAGTACTTTGTGGAAGCCAAAAACTAGAAACGTCCAATATAAGGTGTCACCACTTCCGTCTGTCCGCGAAAAAGTGGTTGTGAAGTTACCGGGTCATGCCGAACATGGGTCGGAGGATACCATAGTACGCAGTGCGAGTTCGTTATCATCGACGTCGTCCGTACTTAGCTGTGATGAGGTATATACTCCACGACACTCCAGATCGGCTACACCGTCTGATGGGTCCCATAGTATGGCGACTCTGTCCACCACCACCACCCCCGTACGGCCCATGCCCAAGTGTCATCCGATTATTGTCGACTCTACTACCACCATAAACTCTGTCAGTGCAAACCCCAACCGGTCTGCCAATCAGCACAACCAAAAGGATTCTCCAGCCTACACAGGCCACTCCCGCATGAATTTCAACTACCACTACAACCACAACCACAACCTCAACACCAACACCAACACCAACACCAACACCAACACCAACACCAACCCCAACTACACCCCCAACTACAACTACTCCCACAACTACTCCCACAACTACTCCCACAACTACACCCACAGCTACTCCCACCCACCCGACCAATTCCAATACACCGACTACCCTCCTTATTACTACACACAAACCGCTGCCCCCAGTGCTGCCGGTATGCTAATGCCCTACTATGGCATGGTACCCCCTGGCGCCGCCGTCGACCCTTCCTCGGGCCATGAGCCCATAATGGCCGCGCCGCCATATATCTACTATCCAATCACCACCCCTGGCACCTACAAGGGCCACCCTCAGTCATTTGCATATCCAGTCCCCGTAACTCCGTATACATAGAATCCACTTTGTACACTACTACCGACCCCCGTCGTGCCTCCGGCGGCTGGGCGCTGCCCAGACCCGTTGTCCTCCGCTTCGCGGAGGCCCGTCGACCATGTCGGCGCAGCCGCGCCTGGACCCTGCCGATCCACGTGAGCTCCATGCTTGCTTTATCATTGGGATCACCCCAGTAATTGCGACAGCCGCCTGCCAGACGATAAGGCGCTATCATTAATCTCTGGCTATATATGTATGGAACATTGCCTCACTTTGTGTCTCTCCTATCAGTTGTTGCCACCACAATAGCTATTTGGACCACCAGTTCCAACGACACCACAACAATAACAACTACTCGTAATCGCACGCAAATTGCCTGTGCAAAGTCTTCTGATATCCAGTGGTCATTCATAAGGTGCCATTTAAAATTATAAAAAAAAAACGTCCAATTGTCGTGATTTGCTAGCTAGTACTGGTTTTGCCGCTATTTGAGTCTGTTGCTTTGTTCTCTAAAACAGCGCTTTTTCTTCTTCCCATTGATCGTTGCTTACCGAGCTGTTTACTAGCCGGTCTATTATATTGCTTATTTGTTAATCGAGCCCGTGCCATCAATGGCTTCTTCGGCTGCTACCTCTAGATTAGGGGCCAGCCTTGATTATGCTGGCAGACATTATCCTTATACCCGGTTCACTTTAGAAGACGTCCTGGATAAAACCGCTCTTAGACAATGGGTCAATAAGAATTTCTCAGTTGATCCGATTCTGGATATCGCCATCTATAGATATTCGATCTCCAAGCAGTTGTATGTTCTTATGGACGACAGACGAGAGTTTGATGCCCTTAGAAGGTGTTTCCGAGTCAAGACTCTGTTCAGTTTCTATATTGTCAATGTGGAACGGGGTCAAAACATTGCAAAGACTTTGAATGATGTTAGGAGAAGAGGAAAGTCAAAGAGAAGACATGGTGTAGATGGGCATCACCATCACCATCATCATAGGGACAGAGGTGAGCGAAGCGAGCGAGGCGAGAGAAGTGACCGAGGCGATTATGGTAATTTCAGTAGAGACATTTCTGCCACGGTTGCTGCTGTCGCTGATGCTGCCAGAGTCACTGCTGCAAATGTTGCTGCCAATATTGCTGCTACTGCTGCCTCGACTGCTAATGCTGCTGATATTTCTCGGGCCGCTGTCGCTAACGCTGCTGCAAATGCTGCTGCCGCTAATGCTGCCGCTGCTGCTGTTTCTGCTGCCAGTAGTATTTTTGCTACCGAGAGCACTGTGACTGAGGATGTTGCTACGTCAGGATTTCAAGTTCCTAGTGGTTCTGCTTCTGCTTCTGCTTCTGCCTGTGCATCTGCATCCGTTTCCCCTGAATCTGTCGATGAGAGCCCCTTGTGTGGCAAATCTTGTGCTCCTACCTATGTGTCTACACTTTCTGATGATTCTTTGAAAAAATTGGCCGACCAGCTGTTTAAAGTTCCGCGCTTTTCTGAGATTTTGGATGATCATATTTTGAAAATGCTTCATAAGCACCAGATGGTTCCTACTGGAGCTGTTCCTCCTCCTCCTCCTCCTCCTCCTCCTCCACCACCACCACCACCTCCTCCTCCTCCAATGCCTATGAATTGCCAAATGCCACCTCCATCTGTTCACGGAGTCTGTTCTCGCTTTGGTCTAGATTCTTTCAGACGACCGGCTGATTTCCCTCCTTCTTATTGCTCCATGGTGAGAATGAACTTCAACAGAGGTCCAGCAGAATTCACCAGTTCGGATAACAACTTTGCTTCCGCACCGCCATTTGGCCAAGATCCTGCTTTCACGGGCGCTGGCGCTAGCGCTGGCGCTAGCTCTGCTGTTTCCGGCACCACTTCCACTTTCACTTCCACTTCGGTTCCGGAAGCTACTACCTCTGCCACGACCAAAAATACCGCCAATTCAAGTCTCGGAAATAATAGCATCACCGTCATGTTCACTCCGCCAATCCATCGAGCACTCTGTGATAAATGTGATCTGCGTATCGTTGGGAAACGCTACAAGTGCCTTGACTGCCCTGATTTCGATCTATGTGAAAAGTGCAAAACCGATGGCTCGGATTCCCATCCTAATCATTCATTTGTTGAAATCGCCGTATCGTATGATTCCAAGTCCAGCAGCTATTCTTCCAATGGCGGTCCTTCAGAGACTACTGGTTCTTCATTTTCCGCTACCGTCAGCACCAAGACAATTCCTGGCTTGGCTTGTCATAACGCAGTGTGTGATGAGTGTGAGTTCCCTATTGTTGGCGTTCGTTACAAGTGCTTCGACTGCCCCGACTTTGATTTCTGTGACTCTTGTTATAAGACTTATCGCCGGAGACACGCTCGACATCAGTTTATTCGAATCCGCCAGCCTGAAGATTTGATTACCGGGGAATTGTTTTGCGAGTCTTATTTCTGTGATGGGACTCCTTGCACTGGAAAGGGTAATGTGGAGATTTCCGGTGATAGGTATCAATGCATGGACTGCCCGGACGTTGATTTCTGTCACGATTGCATGTTTTCGAACGAAGTTGACCATGCTGAGGGCCATTCGTTTCTTAAGTATGTTGCTTTAGGCGGTGTTGGTGTTGATATTATTCAGAGACCGACGAAAGCTGGATTTGAAGACCAGCCTTTGGAAAATTCCATCAGCATGGATGGAGCGAATGATAAAGCTGGCAATGAAGCTGACAATGAAGCTGAGACATCTGTTGATGAAAAGAAGGAGGAAGAGGGTACAACCGATGCGTCTTCTATGGAGAAGGATGCATCCATTGTTGAAACAGAGGTATCGGATGCTCCTATCCAGACTGAGCAATCAGACGCTCCTATCGAAGATGCCGTAGTGGAAGAGAAAATGACTGTAGAATTCGATGAAGACAATGAAAATGAACAAATGACTTCTGCTTCGTCTTCTTTGCATCTGGAAAAAACCGCGTCGAACACTTCTTCTTCTTCTTCTGGTGAAAGGTCTCAAGTCGTTCTCCCACGTTTACCAAAAGAATCGCCAGCTACCTCCATGGAGCTGCCTAAACCTCCTATTAGTTTGGAATCTTCGTCTACGACTGAACGCACTGCTTCGCCTGCTATCCCACCTCCAGCTAACAAGTTGTGGGCCTCGTCCTCGTCGGAGTCGGAGTCGTCGGAGTCAGAAGATGCATCGTATACGACCGACCAAGGTGCCGAGGAATATGATGAAATCCATTTATCGGATTTCTCTGATGAAGAAGAATATAGCAAGTCCGAAGGCACAGGGTCTGACGTTGAAGTGCTCGGTGAGTCTGATACCGAAGGTTCAGACTAAGCAGCCATTTTTTGTGCTTTTTTATACTATCCAATCTGTTTCCAGAACTATTTATATCTATTATTATTTTTATTACTATTATTCAAGACGTTTTCTTATCAAATAAATACTTGGTCATTATATTTTGTGCGTTAGCTATCAACGAACGTCGACCTTTGTCGCGAGCGTAGCGACAGCTCCCGCTTGCATTTTTACCTCCGGTCATATGGCTTTCGACGGACTTTGACCTTTGTAGGGTTCAACTCAGTATTTGCTCGCCGCAGCTGAATTGGCCGTAACCCGATATACTTCCCGTTCATATCCTTGAACGCTTTGAAGTAGTCGTTTGCATCTTTAAATGCTACAAACCCGTATCCTTTATTCTTTCCTGTTCGTTGCTCCATAACAACTTTACATTTGGACATCGTAGGGTACTGCTTAAACGCTTGTAACAGGTTATCATCGGTAACGCCGGGTGAAAGATTGCCTACAAAGAGACGAAAATGAGTCGGGTCCCATTCTAACAGGCTGGTATCTTCCCATGTCTTACCACCGCCAGTTCGTTTCACCGTGACACGACGATTTGACGATCCTTCAACAACAGGTGAAACTGGCTGGCTTTCTACATTTCCTTGCTGGGGCACGCCACTGTTTGTATAGATTGATTGTTGTTGAGCAGCCGCCTTTTGGAACTCTTGATCAGTCAACGGTCGGTCAGTAGGAAGTTCTAGAGAGAGTTGTTTTGGCGGAGGAGGAGGACTGGGTTTATGATATAGCGGGCGACCTTCGCCGCCTTTTCTTAGCTTGAAGTTTAATGCCGCTCTTGACATGGTACAGATATGAGATGAAGAAAGAAAGAAAGAAAGAATCGGTGTAGTAGGTACGACAGCTGTTACCCATAATAAATATATTATATAAATGGTTGAATGCAGGGCCTGCAAGCTGTGCGGCTTCTGAAAGCCACATTACATGCGGTCACAAATTATTTCATGAGTAGGGCCGATGTTCGCGTTTAATTAATCCAACTGATGGATGTATATGTCTTTGTTGATTTCCAACAATGGATATAAGTGGAATGCTGATTGATACAGATGAATCAGTGGTACGGAGCCCGAATGAGGCTGTCGGGGTGCCACAACTGTCTGATGAGGCCGGGGTGCCGGTGCCGGCGCCGGCGTCGAAGGTGTCTCCAAGTGTTCCTCCTATACGAGAAGGAACGAATGGCCCAGAAAAGCCAGACAACTCATCTGCTCCAGGTTCTATCCCCCAAACTACTACGAGTGACATAGCCGGTCCCCCCATTTCATTATATACCTACTCTACATCAGATGAGATGAAAGATCTTGAATTGAATACGCGGCAGCTTGACATGACCGCACCTATACCAGCGTCCACGACAGTTTCTACGACCGGTCCTAGCACTCCGGGCACTTCCTCTTCACCTGCTCCTCCACCCACTGCAAATGAGCCTAAAAAGAAGCTAGCAAGAAAACCGCGAGGACCGTATAAAAAGAGACAACCCCGCCATTCACCCTCATCAAAGGTCACGGCCAATGCCGACAGTTCAGATGAAGATTCCACTGTTTACTGTATTTGCCGGTCGGGAGACGACGGCCGCTGGATGATTGGATGTGACTTCTGCGACGATTGGTTTCATGGCGACTGTATAGATATGAACGAGATCAAGGCGAAGTTAGTAGTTACGTTTGCATGTCTTCCGTGTCGAAAAAAGGGCAAACTGCCCGTATGGAGCCGCAAGTGTCGGTTGCCGGACTGTTATAAGCCTATCGCTCTATCGGCCACCGCCTCGCCATCTAAATACTGTTCCAAAGAACACGGCCTTCAATTCCTAAAAAGTCAAGTTCAGAACATAATTGGAGTCACTCGACCAGAATTATCGGCTCTTGTCAAAGGCTCCCCAGATATACAGTCTTTCCACTTGCTAGGATCCGAGCTCCCTACAGTACCCGACGACCAGATAGAGGCCAAGCTCGACCAAGCAGCAGCAGCACAAATCTATCAAGAGATATCCCAAGTTCAGTCGCAGCTGCCGTACCTGGAGTATCGCAAAAAGTATATCAAACTCGCCAAAGACCGGACTAAACGGGTCAGTGACGAAATAGCCCAGGAACAAGGCGTTAAGAAGCGAGACATCTGTGGAATGGACGAGTTATTTATTAATGGCAATCACGAATTAATCAAGCAAAAGGCTGCTGCCGATTTCCTACCAGGGCGAGAAGGCATCTGTCTCAACGAAAAGCGCAAATGTCTCAAACACAACGGATGGACCTCCATCGCCATCGAAGAGACCGTTCTTCAAGAAAAGCAGTACCAAGCGACCCTTAACGAGCTGACAAAAAAACGCGAAGCGCTCTACTACCAGACCAGGATATCTATTCTCGAAAGCCAGTAATACACGGACTGTTTCTACAAACTGCCTCTTGTGCCTCCGGCGGCTGGGCGCTGCCCAGACCCGTGGCTCCGCTTGGCGGAGGACCGCTATCTGGCAGCCCAGTGTCCTCCGCGAAGCGGAGCCACGGGTCTGGGCAGCGCCCAGCCGCCGGAGGCAGCAC
>JAKTRT010000090.1:0-33509 GCA_030579895.1 Sugiyamaella grinbergsii | reverse complement strand
GGTAGGTAGGTAGGTAGGTAGGTAGGTAGGTAGGTAGGTAGGTAGGTAGGTAGGTAGGTAGGTAGGTAGGTAGGTAGGTAGGTAGGTAGGTAGGTAGATAGGTAGGTAGGTAGGTAGGTAGGTAGGTAGATAGGTAGGTAGATAGGTAGGTAGGTAGATAGATAGATAGATAGGTAGATAGATAGATAGGTAGGTAGATAGGTAGGTAGGTAGATAGATAGATAGGTAGATAGGTAGATAGATAGGTACATACATACATACATAGATGCTGCTAAAAAGCCACTCACTAACATTACCACCTACCATCGACTCCTCGTGCTCGTGCTCCTTGACCACTGCAGCCTCTTCCCATCTCCACTTCCACTCCCACTCCCACTTCCATTTCAATCACATCCTCATCTCCACCACCACCACTTTTACCCCCATTGTGGCGCTCCACAACCAACTACCAAGCTTTTGTGGCTACCGCCTCGTCCGCTACTCTCCGGACCTAGACTCATCTCAATCAACTAGTCACTCCAAACATTTATATCCGAATCCCCGTACATCCACCTCGACCGGCCGTTTCCGATTCTATCCGTGGTTGATTTATACCACCAACCCAACCACTGGAACATTTCTTGCTCCTTCTCTTCTTTCAGCGGCTGCTGGGTCCGGTCGTTTGCATAGCATACCGTATCCGGTTCTGTCCGTGGTTGGTTTATAGTTTATTTGTTCCCTCATCGATACGAACCCCAACCACTGAAACATTTCTCGCTTCTTTCGCTTCGTGCAGCCGTTGTGTCCGGTCGTTTGCATAGAATAATCTGCCTCCATACCCATGCATGCGAAGCCTGGAAAAAAGGACCGGGATTTTTCGCACCCAACCGCGCATACTTTGTCTCAAGAAGTAGTGAGGAGGAAACATAAAGAGAGGCAGACATATAGAGAGAGACATACAGAGCAGGAGAATTTTGAATAAATTGTACCGATTAACATTTCGTTCTTTTTTTTTTTTTTTATATATTTAACATTGGATTCAGGCACATCCGAACGGTAGGCAGAAAAAAAAAATTTGGTTATTTTTTTATTTTTTTACTTTTATTTTGATTGTTTACAAAACCGGTCAATTAACTGAATAGTGAAAACTAAATAAGGACTTTCTGTTTGAATATTGCGGCACTTTTCTCCTTTCATGTTCATTCACACTTGTAAATATTTCTTGTCTGTATTATAGGGTTTGATCATAGTTATCGGGTTCGTTTTCAGTTTACCTTTGTTTCTCAATTATTAGCATTAGCGTTGTAACGATCCATGACCCTGTTTGGCACGTTTTGACTGGTTTTTTTTTTATTTTCTTGGTTGTAACTTCTCTATTGTTTATCGAGTGCATAGGCGACCAAAAAGTGTACTTGTCAAGATTCACACGACAAATAGAAGAATAGGAATCCCATACCCGGCCAATAAAATTGATTAGGATTAGCCATTAAATTACAGTTGCACTTGCTGTTCTACTTTCGCTTTCACCAGTTTCATTCCATAGGCATAATTCCAGCCCTCGTGACTCTACACGCCGAACTTCACTATAGTTCTATGATATTCTATTTCAACCCGATATTCTTATAAAAATTGGACACTCGACTACCACAATGGCATCGGTCCAATCTTCATTGACGGCCGCAACTTCACCATCAATAATAGCCAATGGAGCCGATCAAAACAAATCAACTGAGTCAAATATTATTCGGTCGGTTACAATTGGCTCAGCATCGCGACCGGGCCCTATACCAATTGGACCTACCACTGTCTCTTCCAATGTAGCGACGACCTCCAAGCAGTCGGTCGTCAATAGCAAACCATCATTTGTTCCTATAAGGCCAGCATTCCGGCCGTTATTACCAAAACCGTGTAGTGCCAGCGCGCCAACTACCGGATGGACATCGACGTCTGACATTACCATCAGTTCCCGACATCGCATAGACACGACGCTTCCAACCTCGAGAAAAGGCCGAAAATCAGTATCAAAAGGTGAGTTATAATTTTTAGCTACTAAGACGACGAGACAAGGGAAAAGAAGAACAAGAAGAAGGGGGGGAAGTGGTTCGACCTAGATGTGAGTTTATTTTTGATTACAGACCACTACAGGAAGTATACAAAATTCGAATTGAGAAACGATTCAACAAAAAATTATTTAACATCCTCGTGTCCAACCTCAAATAACACCCCGTCAACCTCCTCAAACTGGCGCGCCCAAACTCGAACTTCAACCAACTCTTGTTCTTTGCATGGCAGGTTTTTCCGCTAGCGCGCCCGGTTAAAATTTAAGAGTTTGGGTTTTTTCTCTCTCTCCCCCACGTTTACCCCCTTTGAACAACTTGGCTCAGACTCTATTCCACTATCGAAATTTCCCGACCCGGCATTCAAAATTGCCGGCTCCCACACTAACTAGTCGGTTGTTTCCGTATCCGGATCTGTCCGATGCACTAATGCGTAAAGCATTTTTTTTTTTCGTTCTTGCTTTTCTTGTCTGTCCTCAGCCGTACATTACCCCTGGCCGCTCCGTTTCGGATGCTGTCTTCGCAAGACCAGGCTGGGTATGCCAACGGCCGGCCACTTACTAACCTCGGTAAAGATAAAAAACCGGCTGGCACAACCAAACGTAGAACCAAAAGCGCCACTGCTGATTCCTCGTCGGTCAATTCTGCTTCATCCACTGCTCAGCTTCCATTTACCATCTCTCCGTCAAGTTTAATTACTAAGAGAAAGAAGAGCCCATCTACTGGATCTTCCGGCCTTCCTTCATTATTAGCATCTACCAATGTCTCGAACGCATCTGGGAGTAACTCGACCTCCAAGGCCAGAACCTCATCATCGCCTACATCAGTAACGCCTGGTTTCATTTCTATAAAACATGACGAATCTTCTTTATCTTCTGGGTTATTGCTGTCTACTACATCTGCATCGACTTTTTCAAGTGACCAGTCTCCAAGATCCATAACAATCAGTTCATTGCATAACAACAACTCGGATGACATTAATGAAAACACCCAATCTTCGGAGGCCACGTCCGCCAAACCACTATCTTCGATGTTGGCGTCTGTAGCCCCAGCAGCCGTTGCTGCCACCGCATCTGCAATCAAGATGTCTAAAAAGGGTGCCAACGTCATGCTATCATCCGTAGTTGCTGCGTCCGATATATGGACTAGTTCATCACCGGTCAACTGTGGAGCAATCCCTTTATGGGAGAACAGTTCTGATCACGAAGATGCACAATCTCTTGGTGGTGTCAGTGATAACGATGGGTCTCCCTTGACATCTTCTTTAACACTTATGGCCGAAGAGGTATCTACCAGTGAATTAAATAATGTCAGTATGTACTCCCCGGATCTTGTGTTGCCGTTAGAAAACTATCTTACCCCCGAGCCGGACGACAGTGAGATTCCAAGCTATGATCCATTAGAATTCCTTGGACCAACTATAAATATCTTTTGATGAGAAAAATGAAACGATATATATGATGATGACAATGATAATATATAATATTTGCTACCCCAAGACCGTTCCCCCGAGTTGCCAGCATTGTCCAGCAGCTTGTCAGAGTCAATGTTGAAAATAATAATATTTACTAAATGCATAACATAAAAAGCGACATAACGGGTTCGGGCAACAGCTCCCGGCTACCGGAGGCAACCGTCGCTTTCGCCTACTCCTGATGCTCAGGTTCTACCCGTGGAGCAAACCATTCCCATGGCGGCATAAGGGGTCGTCTGCCGTTGCTTATTGACGGATAGATGTCTTCAAAGAAAAACATGAAGTGGCCCACTACAATGCCGACCAATTGACCTTTTAAGGTGCTCTGATCGAAGACTACAGATAACAGCGCCAATACCCAAGGGAAGTAAGGTGCCGAAAATACAAATAGCCCAAGAAAAGATAAATGAACATCTGGGTTTCGACGGGCCCAGAGATAAATGATTGCTATTGAAAGACAAGGACCCAGAAACATAAGATCTGGTTGGAACGTTGCCACTACTAGCAGGGACGCCATTGCTAAGAATAATAACCATAGATAATGGCCCGTTCTGTTACGGTAAAACGATTCTTCCAGCATCCGGGAATATTTCGATACAAAGAAGATCGAGAACACCAAATTCAAACTCAGCGGGCCAAAATAGATAAATGCAGTAGCCAGCCGCCAATACTCATTGTGCTCGACCACCATTCTATATATATAAGGGAGTTTGAACAACGAGACCATTCCACATTGCTCGAGTAACGCGGTGACAACGATTGAGCTCGTCCATACTCTTGTTACCAGTGGTACTTCTAAGAACCATTCAAGAGGTAGTCTTTCCATTGTAATGTGATTGGTTATATTTGTAACAATAAATAATGAGCCGCTAGCTATTTTTTTAGGAGTGAATATCAAGTTTCCAGTGGAATTTTAGTTTTGGTTTTGCAATAAGGTATAGAGACGATGAAAAAGAGCGTGCTTAGTGATGATATACCATGTATTTGAGTCGCTAACTGCCTTTTGCTGTATAACGTACATGTATTATTTATTATCTGGTGCATGAAGTTTGTAGAAGTTGGCATTGTTTAATCGGGGTGACAATCACGTGCGGCGAAGACAGCGGTGGAGAGGAGGGTGTTTGGCGTGTAGTTGGTGGATAGACGGTCAATGGAGTAATAGGTTTCCGGTCAGTGTAATAGTGAGTGTTGTCCTTGATATTGTATATATATATATATATATATATGGTCGAGCTATGAAGAGTGTGAATGAGGAGTAGTAGTGGTAGTAGTAGGAGGAGGAGTAAACCGAGCATCACGTGATACAGCTTGCTTTCGACATTCCAGCTGCTTCCTGAATTGATGTAGAATTCGAGTACGAAAAGAAATATTTCTAGAAGACTTAAGTTCTCCTTCTAGCCACTATCCTTGTTGAACGGGCTCGTTCATCTGGAAGAGGCTTAAAGAGCAGACCCATGGAGACACAGCTCATGAGCATAGCCACCACGGCTCTTAAGGATATAATGTGCTTCTTAGTTGAGAATTGGCATGCGTACCGCAGCGGCCATGGATTTGTAAATCCGAGGTCAGCTAATCTTTATCTTCTTATAAGCATATTTTAAATTGAATTGGGTCGTCCTATATCTCTCTCCCTTGCTTACTGCCTCTACTATTACCTCTGTGGGTTAGGTCGACGAATCGAGATCAATTCAGGGGCAACACTTACAGCACTTCCATACTGCATAACAGATCATATTTGCCAGGAGAATTACCGTGTGGAGATTGAATTCGTCTGGATCTGTTTACACAGGCTTATCCCACATCCGACTATTTGTAACCAAACTGCTCAATTCGTATTAAACCAGATATACCACCTTAATTTTCCACCATGGAGCTTGAATCGTGGTCTGAAGAAAATGAAAAAGTAAGTCAACTGGGCCTCATCCCTGTGTCCAAACAGCTTACTAACTCCCAACCTTTCAGATCATTTGTGGGCCATACTCATATCTCAGCAAAGTCCCAGGCAAAGATATTCGTCCTCGATTGATCGCTGCCTTTAATACTGTTCTTAAGGTCCCCGAAGAGAAACTTGTCGTCATCTCTAAAGTTATTGAAATGCTCCATACTGCATCGCTTCTTATTGATGATGTGGAAGATAATGCCAGTCTCCGGCGAGGGTTCCCGGTGGCCCATTCGATCTTTGGAATTGCCCAAACGATCAATTCGGCCAATTATATCATGTTTGTAGCTCTGCAAGAAGTTTTCAAGTTGGATTCTGATCAAAGTGTCAAAATCTATGTTGGTGAGTTTTCCGGTCCTCTGAGTAGCTCAAACCGGTGGAGGCGGATATTCTAACATTCGTCATAGAGGAAATGAAAAACCTTCATCGTGGCCAAGGCCATGATTTATACTGGAGAGAGACATACCAATGTCCTACCGAAGAAGAGTATACTCAAATGGTCATGAACAGTACGTATTTGTGATGTTTTTTTGCCGTTTTATACTGCCTCTAACGATTGTTTCTAGAAACTGGTGGACTATACCGCTTGGCCGTAAGACTCATGCAATCAGTGAGTCCTGTTGATGTGTAAGTAAGGCTAATAACAACTATTATTCTTTACGCGCGTGCCAACTAACCCAACTCTTTCAGTGACCTTGTTCCTCTCGCCAACCTCTTAGGTGTGCTTTATCAAGTCCAAGACGACTATCTTAACCTTCAATCCGAGAATTACTCGAAAAATAAAGGTTTCTGTGAGGATCTCACTGAGGGCAAGTTCTCCTTTCCTATTCTTCATAGCATTCGTGCTGATACATCCAATAAAGAAATAATTAGTATGTCATCTTTACCTCTCCTTTCCATCTTTCTTCCGAACCTTGCCATACATTCTCAGTATACTAACATTATTCTAGACATCCTCAAACAACGTACCACTGATATTTCTTTGAAAGAGTATGCGGTTGCCTACATGAGAGATACCACTAAAAGTTTCGACTATTGCAAGAAGGTCGTCTACGACTATGAACGTAAGAGTCGCGATATGGTTGTCGAACTAGGCAAAAACTACGACGCCACTGCCTTGGATGCGATTATCTCTAAACTTGTCATGGTTTAAACTAAGAGGTTTATTTATTATTACCAAGCTCATTACTGTGCTATATTTATTACTGCTCTCGTTAGCTGAACGGTTGAATTTTTTTATTCAACCAGTTTCTCATATGTACTTAATTGATGATTTTAGAGCGAAGAGTATGAAGCTAGCAGCGCCAGCAACTGGTGTGGGTCTAGGCACAGCCCAGCCACGCGAGAGCATACTAAAAAAATAAAACAAATACTAATACATTGATATCTATGTCTTCTTTTGCTTGTTATAATCTTCGTCAAAGTCGATTTTCTTTGCTCGGAGATAATCTCTCAAACAACTGGATCCATGCCAGTCAAACGTCTTATCAGGCATACAATTACAAGTAAGATGCTTCTTTTCCTGGTCAGCAGGACAGTGGTAGAAAGGAGGATGTCTGTATCCAATATCATCGAAAAAGTGAATTTCGTCTTTTTTAAGGAAAAGAGATGCGGCAATAGAATGGATTGGGGCGTCTCCCCATCGTTCATAAAAGAACCCGCCAGCTTTATCGAGATGTTGGAAATACTTTTGATATGTTTCACCTCGCCAGAAATCCATGTCGCCAATCTCGAAATTACTCCAGAAATGGCATAAACTATAATGCTTAAGGTCATCAAAAGACACAAACTTCTCCAGTCGGTCCTTATGAAGAGCTTCAGGATTCTGTTCAAGAAAACCAAGAGTAGTGTTCCATAGAGTTGAAATGGTGGCAGCAAACTCGGTAATGGCAATGGTCCAACCATATTTTTTGTTATTTTCGCTCATAAACTTGAAAACATCATAATCAATGTCGCACAGCAACGAAGTCTCTGGTTCAACTCTCCAGTAATATCGATAGTCTTGCATCAGAGGGTGTTGAAAAAAAAAGCCACTTTCATATCTGCACATATGCCTATACTGTTCGTTATCTCCATAAATGATATTATCCTGTTTCATTTTCTTCCTGGACTCGGCAGCCTTCTCCTGATCGATCCATTCGGGATAACTCCAGTGAGTCTCATTGATGAGTCCGAACTTGGCCTCGCCAGTAATCAGTCGACTGACTAGTTTCTTAAAGTCCGACGAGAATTCTTTATTATTGAGGAACACCCAGTCGTAGTGATGTTTAGAATTGAATCTATCTTGGACTGAGCGAATACTGGGAAGAAGATTTTCAAGATCTTCGTTTCGGGCCAAGGTGACAAAAGTAGCATTTGCACGACTGTACTTGGATAATTTGGACGCTAACTCGGGAGTGAATCCGGGCAAAGAAGACTCTTCGTGTTCACTATTGATGACTTCCTCATTATAAGAGGTGATTTTGTTCAAACTGCTGCTGAAACTTTTGTGGAGGCTTTCTGGCGAGGTTTTGCGTACCACTGCGACGAAAATAATTGTGAATAGAGCTGCCAGAACAATGAACAGCCTTGAAGATCTCATGGTGGCTAACGTTTCGAGATTCGGTTAATAAATGAGTAGACGCAAACAATCTACGACTTGGCTTGATAGCGAGGAAACTTTAACAAAAAGGCTTTGAGATACGATAAAAACCAGTTTAAATTAAAATCAAAATCTTGCTTGAAATAATCGGAATGATTTTTTCTCTCTCGGAGTAATACTCAAACACTTTTTTTTTTCTTTGGCTATTTTTGTTACTCTAGATCCAAAAAAACAAAAATCAGAAAACTAAAAACTAAATTTAAAACTCTCCAAAACACTCTAAATAAAGTTTGGCGATAAGAATAATAAGAATATAAATAAGTTTTAACCTGGTTTTACTTTAAGCTTCGGTAGATTTATAGATAGGGAGCACGGCGGCGGCAGCTGGAAATATATCTCTAATTTAAACGTAGTACTAAATACTGGCGTCGGCGCGAGCTAGTAAAAGCAAGTTAGTGGATTAATGCATATTACGAGCGTGACGCTTATGCTGATAAAATGCAATCCCAACATACTTTATATAACACTATAAAAAAAACTAGCAGGAGGTAGCAGCAACGCTGGAGAAATACTCGAGTTGTTACCAAGGGGTAACTGACGGACTGGCTAGTTGGAATGGGTGGGCCAGGCGCTGGGCTACTGTCTCGGTCGAGTCAAAGGCGTGAAACAGGCGCAAACTTGCGTAAATGACCAAGCGCATACGTGGACTGGGCGACGATGGACAGGCAGACGAGACGGGATGAGCGCACCAAACGCGAAAACAACGACCAATGTACCTGAACATGCAGCGGACGCGAGAACTCAGAACTCTCGGAGCAAGCTTGAAAGTGTGGACCATGAGAGACAGGCATGAGACAGGCATGCGACAGGCATGAGACAGGCGAGACGGAAGCGAGACTGAAGCGAGACTGAAGCGAGAACGAAGTGATGGTGGAGCGATAGTGAAGCGAAAGTCAATCCCCACAATCACGTACTATATTGTATGCCATCGCTGGATAGCCCGACAATTACATTTTCTATAGTATGTCTCGCTGGATAGCCAGACTATTATATTTCCAAATACTCCTATTAGCCTCTCCGTCATCTATTCCGTCAACTATTCATATCATCAGCCATGCTGGCAGGGAAGAACTCTTGGCAGGAGTCCCGTTCTGCCATTCGGCAAATGCAAGGGGTTAAAAAATAACCTTTGGTTGTGATCCCACTGCAACGGATAAAATGCAATCATTAAGCGTTACTTTATATATTAGTTATATATCGTTGTCTTTGCGTCCTAGCAAGGAGATCTTTTATATCGACGATTGGCTCATGCAAAAAAACCCATTTTCTAGACCGCTTCATAGATAGTTTAAACTGATATAAGAATAAGAATAAATTAATGAGTCCGCAAAAAAACTATTAGCATCTATATAAACAAACTGTCTATTCAAACCCATAAACGGCCGATTTTGGCTACCGTTCAATCTTTGCTCTACCAACCTAGTAGCCAAACCAAAAAAGGCCCTGCCTGCTTGCATGCCTCCCCATCAAGTCACACAAGAACAACGTGTTATGCGAACCCGGGTGAAATATGGGTCGAATTCTAGGCCAATTCCATTCTATTCCACTCCGTCAATTCATATAGCACCCCCTCCCCGTGACCCGACGTTTCCTATTCCATGTCTGGTCAATTGAAATCGTCTCCGCGAAAGTCGTCAAGTCCATCTTCTTCACATGCCAAAAAGCAGAAACCAAAAA
The DNA here is from genome assembly GCA_030579895.1 of Sugiyamaella grinbergsii. Taxonomy (NCBI): domain Eukaryota; kingdom Fungi; phylum Ascomycota; class Dipodascomycetes; order Dipodascales; family Trichomonascaceae; genus Sugiyamaella; species Sugiyamaella grinbergsii. Next base: position 23,742 of record JAKTRT010000090.1, on the reverse strand, counting down.
ACAAATCCAACCTTTCGTCGACCTCTCCATCTTCTCCTAAACCTAGGACCGTCCAGGATTCCCCGAAAATACTCAGAAAAAATGCCCCCAACTCTAATACATCCACTCCTTCTACTTCCAAGACAAATTCCTCCTTAAGTAGCCCTGCTCGAAGTAGAAGACCAAGTTACACTGGAGGCTCACTCCTTCCTCCATCTCCATTCTTAGACTCCCCCCTAACAGAACTGCTGTCCCCTTTTAAAAGAGCAGCTACCCAATGGGTCGCCCGTTATATGGTCATCTCATTTGCAATCATTATCCGGTCTGCCGTCGGATTAGGTCCTTACTCTGGATTCCAGTCTCCTCCAATGCATGGTGATTTCGAAGCCCAGCGCCATTGGATGGAATTGACCATTCATTTACCAATGAAGGATTGGTACTTCTATGATCTAAACTGGTGGGGTCTAGATTACCCACCATTAACTGCCTATCATTCGTGGTTACTAGGCAAGCTCGGGTCCGCCATCAACCCCCACTGGTTCGCCCTCGACAAATCTCGAGCCTTGGATGACTATAATCTGAAATCCTATATGAGGGCTACCGTGATATGTAGTGAATTGGCATTGTATATTCCGGCCGTTATATGGTTTGTTAGGTGGAGCGGTACAAAAGGGCCTCATAGACTGAGTCCTATTAATCAGACGATTGCTACTGCTGCTATCATCTTCCAACCAGCAGTGATTCTCGTTGACCATGGGCATTTCCAATACAACACTGTCATGCTTGGATTCGCTCTACTATCTATAGTTAATCTGGTCCACGGACACCGATTAACATCTGCATTTTTCTTTGTTCTTTCTTTAGGTTTTAAACAAATGGCTCTATACTACGCACCTATTATCTTTGCCTATATGCTTGGCGACTGCCTATTCCCGCGAATCAATATACTGCGACTCTTTGGAATCGGAATCGTGGTCATCTCCACCTTTGTAGCCCTTTTTGGGCCTCTACTATTGTCAGGAGGATTCCCGGTTATTTTACAAAGTATCCATCGGATATTCCCATTCGCAAGAGGCATTTGGGAAGACAAAGTAGCCAATTTTTGGTGCACAATTAATACATTTGTCAAGCTAAAACTTCTTTTTGATGATAAGCAATTACAATTTTTCAGTTTAGTCGCTACATTGGTTTCAATTGCCCCGCCAATGTTAGTCGTATTTCTGCGACCACGGCCTGAACTTCTGCCCTGGGCGTTCAGTGCTGGAGCATGGGGGTTCTTTCTTTTCTCGTTCCAAGTTCACGAAAAAAGCGTTCTCCTGCCACTTATGCCAGCTACTCTTCTATTATCAAGCTCGGATCCTAACGTGATATCTATCGTAGTGTGGATCAATAATATTGCTACATTCTCTCTCTGGCCATTACTACATCGAGAAGGCTTGATACTGCAGTACATAGTAGTTGTATTCCTATGGAATTGGCTGATAGGAAACTTCGACCCTTTACGCTTTTCCAAAATGATTCCTAATTCTTGGTTCATGAGACTCGTTCACTTGGCTTCTTATATGGCAGCAATCGGTCTTCATGTTACCGAGTACCTATATCCAACTGCCTTTGGCCTCGTCTCTAGATACCCCGACCTCTACATGTTAGGAAACGTTACCTTATCATTCTCATGTTTTACTTTATTTTGGCTATGGAATTTATATAATCTTGTAACATTATAGACGAAAAATAAAAACATTATGTTGCCCTAAAGCGAACCTCAACTGAATGAAAATTATCAGTTAAAGATTATTAACAGGCATATAACAAATCAATCTCCTTCCAGCCATTTGTGCATATAGAGAATCGAAAGTAAATCCCATACTGCTTGGTATTCCGGAAGTGATTTTGTAAGATGAGGAAAAAAAAAAAAAAAAAAAAAGGACAAGCACGACAAGCACGAGAAAAAATTATATTTATAGTCCATGATAGCCGCACGGTATAACAATACATACGCATCGGCTGCTCATCGCGATCTGATCCCCGTCCCGTCTAATAAATCATTTCATATATATATAAAAAACTATTATCTGGCAATTATAAAGACCGTTTAAAACTAAGTTGTATTCGCTTTTTCACCCCCGTTCCCGCTCTTTTTATCTTGACATGTCGGAATTGTAATGTTCTTCAGCTCTCTGTCAGCAGTGAATAGCCCCCATTGGGTCTCCCATTGTGACTCGGCTGTGTTCCACCTTCCCTTCCATGGCTGGTCAATAGCCTCAAACCAATACCAACCAATGTTTCTGCCGCTATATTCGTCTTGTTGACAAATCCAGCTGTCCAGGAATAACTGCATTTCTGATAAACCGGCCACCGACTGTTGGATGTGCCCTCCTCCACTGGGCCATCCAACTTCGGATATAACACTCGTTGCATTTTCTGGCTGAATATGAGGCAACACCTGCTGTAATAAGAAATCGTACGTCCATTTAGCAGAAATGCTAACATGGACACCACCAAAAAATGGATGGATGTTAGCTGCCAATATATCTACATGTTTGGCTAGCTCCGGTGTCCACCTCGACCCAATGTCCGATGTTCCCACTGGAATATGTTTAGCATTAATGGATTTTAAATAATCCTTGACGTAATCAATATACTTGACCAAGTCTTCAGTCCCCAAGTCTCCTCGGAACAATACTTCATTGCCAACTAAAATAGAGTTGAAATAATGCGATGGATATGTATTAAGAAGATGTTCCATTTCTGTGAGTTGTCGAATAGACGCTTCATGCGATCTATCTATCCATACTCCTAGTGATAGCGACATGTTACTCAATCCCAAATCTTCAAACGCATTTAGAATAAGAGCGCCTTGATTACAATCCGTGCCATAGATTCTTATTCTATCAGTCAGCTGGGAAAGAAGGGCAATATCTAGTGTTACATCCATTTGAGTAACTCCACATTCTGGATATTGAGCATTTCTCGGCGTGTAGTTCATTCCATAGAATGCTTTACGAAGGTCATCTCTATCCATAAGAGCCTTGACCTGTGGATCCATAAGAGTTATTTTCTTTCGAACTGAGCCACTTTTATTACCACCATTATTTTTCGAGCTTGATTGATTTCTGTTTTCTTGATAGCTTGAGAGATTCTTGTTAGTAAGTCGATCCAGTTTGTGTGTCTCTGCTCTATTCACTTACATTATAAAACATATTAGAAGTATAAGAAAAACAGGAACTGCAACCCATAAAACAATCTTCAGAATATTAATCGTTTTGGCCCAAAACGTTTTGGCTGGTTCGATATCCGCAGAAGCAAAATTGGCTGATATACCTACCGAGGCTGCTTCCTTTTCAGTGGCATCATGACCTCCGTCGTTCGATCCATCATCGGGCTCTCCGGTCGCGACACTTTCTTCCGCTGGAATTGCCCTTGGTCCTCTGTCTGTCTCGGTAAGATCATCTGCGAATGACCTTGTCATATTCCCACCGCTAGTCATGCTATCTTCCCAAGGATCATCCTTACTCTCTTCTCTCCAAGTAGATTCCGTCATGGTCTGTGTCTCAGCTTGAGATCCTATAGTTGTTCTCTCCACAATTGGGCGCGAGGCCGGTCTATCAGTCACGTTGGTGACCTCCTCCTTTTGGCCCAAATGCTTTCTACCACCGCTCATATCGCTCGATGTCATGGCCAAAGATATCCGACTTTGATTGGAAAAATTCGTAAGCGGTATAGACTGCTGACTACTATGGTCTGGTATATCTCTAACAACTTGCTCTGTTGGTTTCGATTCACTATAACTTATCACTCTTGGTATTGACAATGGCCTGCGTGGTTGTGTCATAATCGTTGGAGATACTATTGGAGGGCTGCCACCCGAATTCTGATCGTCTATATTTTTTGTCCTGTTAGTAACCGTTCGGACCTCCCTCAGTAAGTCTTAAAACCTACCCTTTCTCTTCGTGTCCTCTATATTTTTATCTAATAAGGACCTCAGCTCTTCGGGACGTATACCTGCATATTTATCATGAATAGGAGTTGAGGCATCACCAATATTACTGGCTTCATCTGCTGTGCTAGTAATATTCTGGGCTGTGGCATCAGTGTCAAAAGCATCAAAAGATATGGATGTCTGGCTTTCCGGCAGGACATTGGGTTCGGCGAGAACTTCTTTATTGACCTGCTTCTCTTTTGCACTTGTACTTTCGCCTAACAAGTTCGTTTCCAAACTTGCTTCCATCCCCATTTGCAACAAAAAAAAATAGTAAATGTGCCGCTTTGCCTAAATCTTTTTTAGACCAATCTTGAAATAAATACAACTATATAACGATTACTTCGCTAATTGTAATTATGGATTAGCCAAATCAGCCTTGTTCGTTATGGGAGAAAAGTCTAATGCCTAACTTCCTATAACCGAATTCGATTATGGAAACACAACCTGATAAAGAAAGATATACAAGAATGAGATAATTATTAGAGAAAGGAGAATGTTATTGTAGTAAATCTGCTTTATATTAATCACGAGCCGAAACAGTCTTGAAGCTATTTTAAAAAGAAAATAAAATACCATGGTTGCCAATTATTACCATACTATATCACACTGGTATGTGTTAGGTAAGATTAACTATCAGCTTCATTGCAATCCGGGATCGTTATGTTTTTCAACCTTCTATCTGCAGTGAACAATCCCCAATGAGATTCCCATTGTGAGTCCATGGTGTTCCATTTGCTTTTCCAAGGTTGATCAAACGCTTCGTACCAATACCAGCCAACATCAGTGTCTTGATTAGTACAGATCCAATTATTCAGGAATAGCTGTAGTTCCTCTTCACCTGCAACTGCCCCTTGTAAGACACCACCACTACTCGGCCATCCAACTTCTGATATAACATAGATTACTTTTGCGGGAGTAATCCGGCCCGCCACTTGTCTAAGTAGAAAATCGTATGTCCATTTAGTAGAATTTATGACATCTACCCCTCCAAAAAATGGGTGAATATTTGCAGCAAGAATGTCCACATGTTTCGCCAACTCATGAGACCATTTGGATCCGATCTCTGAAGTGCCAACTGGAATATCTTTGATACCATTTTTTCGTAAATGTGTCTTGACATATTCGATATACGAAATCAGTTTCTCAACGTCAACTTCTTCACGGAACAGCACATCATTTCCGACGATTATAGAATTTATATGTTCTTGGGGATATACTTTGAGGAGATGGCAAAGTGCTCTTATCTGTCGTAATGATACAATTAGCGAAACATCTATCCAAACTCCTATCGAAACAGTCATATCGAGATTAAGATCTTGAATTGCGTTCAGAATGTACTCCATCTGATTGCAGTCGGTAGAGTAAACCTTGATCCGTTTAGTTAACTGTGACAATAGTGCCAAATCCAAGGTCACGTCCCGCTGACTAACTTTACAATCCGGATACCTTACTTTGTTAGTTTAAACAACCAGAAACATAAACAATGTATACTTACAATGCATTCCTAGGAGAGTAATTTAACCCATAGAAGGTTGGATGAAGATCCTTGTTGTTTAATAACTGTTTTACTTCTGCATCGTCTTTAGTTATCTTTTCATATTGGGCACTTTGTAGATAAGATGATAGCGCTGAATCTGAATCATTATTTTTTCTAGTTTGTTAGATTGCCTGAAGATAACGTAATACCTGCCAGCGAAACTTACATTGGGACGCTTAGTCCAGCAATAAAGTAAATCGATAATACACAAAGTAGAAATAAAATGGTAGATAGAATGATTAATTGAACTCGTTGAGACTTTTTCTCTTCCACTGTGGCAATGTTCTCCGATTCCAAACTAATCTTTTCCAGCTTTTCTTCTTCTGTGGAATCATGACCGTCAAGAATGCTATTTCTATTTTCTGTTCTCCCATCATTGTTAGAGTAGTCTGAGTGAGAATTCACATTGGTAGCATCTGGTTGACTCTGATCGAGTTCAGTATCAGTCATCATTCCCGTTGCTGGTTTCGTGACTTTTTCCACAGCAATTCCATCAATCACCCCTTCGTCTATACCTGTTCTCAGATCAATACATGTAGCAGGTTCTGTCACTGTTCCCATTAAAGCTTCTTTTGTTGGTACTTTTCTTTCTGGTTTGCTTCTCGTTTCGCCAATACTTAAATTTGGCTTTGGTCCTTTGACAATTCTTAATGGCTCAATTGCAGGGGCGGTGAAGAGCTTTTGTCTAACAGATATTTGGGTATCATCAGACATAGTATCTCGATCTTCCGAGTACGTATGACTATTGACACTTAGCCGAGGGATTATTGGATGAGGTGATCCTCTCGACAGCATGGCTAGAGGAAGTGGTACTTCTCCGTTGAGAATCTCTTCCAAGTCTGACATACTTGTATATTTGTTATGAATGGGAGTCGGTAAAACGTCACCTTCTTTGTCTGTTATTTCTTCTTTTTCGGGATCAACCGTCTCGCTGTCCATTACCTGGGTTCGAGCTGAATTAAATTGGTCGAAACTGAAAACTGGACTGCTTGAAAGACTAGTTGAACTATCCTGATTCTTGAGATTGACGTCTGACCTTTTCGATGCTTCATTCTTTAGCGACAGAGAAGAAAGCATTATTAGAAAGAAGACTCATTCGGGGGATTTAGCCAAAAAGCCGATTTTTTTTCAACCCCGATTAAACTGAAATAAGTATCATTGTTATTTATTCATGTTTTTAATTATGAGAGTATAGAAATATTATGGAGAATAGAAGAGCGATGTTCTTTTGATTATGCAACAGAAGGTGAGATTGTAGATGGCTGTGATTGATGAAAAAGCTGTTCACCTGATGAGATCTTTTCAGGGACCAGGGCATTTGCTTTAGTGGTCGATCGGTTTGAGAAAAATATGCAGTATAATTCTAATCTTCACCAATATCCTGTAACGATTTCTATAAACTGACAAATATTCTAGTTCCACTCATTTTGTTAAAACAACTAACTATATAATCATAGAAATTTAGTCTAATTCCACTACATCTATTATTCAATTAGCTAACAGACAGCGAGCGTACAAGTTCACCACTTCTAAATGTACGGCTTATGCGATCTATATAGTTGCTTGAGATAAATTCATCTCGGAATATAAAACAGACCACACAGGCTTATATGAGGTTGCGATGATGCGAATACCCGGCGGAGGAGCATTAAGACCCCATTCAAATCATTTGGTAAACTTCCAACAGGCCCGTAGCTTTCACGCTTCTCGAAGAACAAGGTTCGAATTGATGTCAGTTATCGGCCCGGCTCATGATGCATTCCAACTGGCTCATAACTTTACTGGACTGGAATGGCATACATTTATTCCATTGAGTACGATTTTATTACGTACTGCCTTCACATTACCCATTAGCGTGATGAATAGAATTCGCAGCCGGAAGCAAATGGAATTACAACCTCTTTTGGCAGGGATGGGACCTATTCTCAAGGCTCGACTGGCAGCTTCGCCAGCTGCCAAAAAAGGTATGCTAACCAGAGAACAAATCGAAGTTCTGACTGCTAAAGAAAAGCGGAAGCAACGAGTTAAGCTTTTCAGTAAGTTTAAATGTCAGACTTGGAAGTCTCTTGTGTTGTTGCCGACTGTGCAAATTCCATTATGGGTCACAATGTCCTTGGTAATTCGATCCATGTGTGGCTGGTCGGCCATTGAAGGAATTCCCATTGAAACTGCGTTTACGAGTGATTCCCTTCTTTGGTATAAAGGTTTGATAGCCTCTGATCCGTATTTTGTGCTTCCTTTAGCAATTGGAGCTGTTAGTATGACGAATGTCGAGTGGAATGTGCGGAACACGCTCAGCCCAGCAGCTCGACGAGACAAAGAATTGCAAAAGGCTAATAGAGCCAGTAAGAATGACACGGAGAGCATGGTCAGAATGGCTGGTCAAAGTAGTGTATCGGGACCTAGTATATCGGGAATTATATCTAATATGGCTAGAGCTGGAACCATTGTGTTTATGACCGTCGCGCTACAAGCACCCACCGCCTTGTGTTTATACTGGCTATCATCCAACAGTTATTCATTACTTCAAAATGTTTTCTTGGATAAATTCTTACCAATGACAAATGTCGTCCCTCCATTAAAAGTATCACCAGATACCATGAAATTAGGCGACGAGAAGTAACCCCCCCTCGATCGATTTTAACGAACCTTAACGAATTAACGAAATGTATATAGCTTTGAACATATAAACATGTATATAAATAGTTGCATTTGAGCATATGGCGCTTTTATGTAAAAATACAAATAAAATGGATTCATTTCTTTTTAATCTTGGACACTTCCGTCCCTTGGGCGGTAGACTACGCCTTTGCCATGTAGATCTTGCACGATATCGTCCGGAAGTTTACCATTTACTTTGACAGCATACAATCCAGTTTGAAATCCATCTACCCGAAGCCATTTGGCGACCTAAATGATGGGTTAGCTATTCAGATACACACTTTGGGCAGATTAGTTGATTGAGAGAAGACTTACCCATGAAGCGCCGGTATCACAAACCGCTACTTGGCCCTCGAACGCTGAGACTGTTAGTTACCGAGGAAGAAATATCATCACGCGCACTTACAAGGACTAGTACAATCTTGGACCAAACTATCATCCGATTTGAATGCCAAAATCGACTCACAGTTGGGACAGCCGTTATTGACAAAATCCTAACATTGTTAGTAAGCTATTTGCAGGAGCGATAACGGTATTGAAAAAAAAACATACTCTAAATGGCTGGATGATGCCACAGATCATACAAGCACGATCTGATCTCGAAGACATTGCTTTATATGAGTGACAGAGGAGAATTTCAGTCGGACGTGAAGTTGAACTCGAGCTTTAAACGAATGGAATTCTAATCCACATATCAGCCGTACTATATATGAACCGTCCTACTCCACCCTCCCATGCCAACATCTCTTCTTTCTTCTTCATTTAACGTTAGTTCCTATTAATAATATATGTCTATATACTTAAAATATCAAACAAATGATCTTCCTGAATACTCGCTTCTTGATAGCCTGTTGGAAGTCAAACTCTCGAATCGACTTTTCCAATCTTCAAGCTCCTTCTCCAACCTGAGCGCTCCTTCTTTTGCATCACGAGCTTCTCGCTCTGCTCGTCTTGCTGCCAATCGCTGTGTAGATTCTTCCCCTTGTAGCACATCGAGAGTTTCCTTCAGCTTTTTCATCTTGTCTTCATTCATAGTGTTTTCGCCTTGCAGTCTCTGTAGAGTCTTGTCCTTTTGACTTATTTGACTGTATAAATCACGTACTGATCTCTCATTTGACCGAGAAGAGCGAAGGTCTTCTGAATACCTCTGAGCCTGTTCTTGCAATTGAGTCTCCAATTCAGCTACCTTTTCTCTTAAGAATTTTGATTCATGTGCCGAATGCTCTCCAAGAGACCTGGTCTCCATTTCCAGAAGTTGAAGTTGAAGTTGTTTCTTATCTTTGTCATACATTGCAAGCTGTTTCTGTAAACTTTCATTAAGCTTACGCTCTCTTTCGATCGCCACCTTATCTTCTTCGAGCTGGGCTTTTGAATCTCGTAGCTTCTCCAAAACAATCGAAGAGGCTTCTGACTGCTTCTTCAATGCTGCATGGAGTTCTGAAATCTGCGATTCTGGGTCTTTATCGTCCATGCCGCCTTTACTTCGAATGGTTCCCACTCGTACCAAGTTAGACGACGCAAGATCCTCGAAATCTTGGGAAATCTCCGTCAATCTTATTTCAAGAGTTCTCTTATCCTTTTGTAATTGATCACGATCGGTGGTGATATCGCCCATGGTAATCCGCAATGTCCGCACTTGAGAAAGTAAAGAGCCAATTCTCTTCTGGGAATCTTGCAATGCTAAAGTACTGTCTTCACTTGATTTCGATAACTCAGCTATTTCAGATTCCAGAGCAACCTTTTCAGATTGCCAGGTATCTTTATTTCTCAGTTCATCAATTTGTCTCTCAAGATGGCGTCTTGTATTATGCAGTTCGGTTTGTGCTTGCTTCTGAGTCTCCAATTCTTCAGACATGGATCGGATTTCTTCACTATATCTCTTTCTCATTGCTTCGACCGACGAATGAGACACACTCATTTCAGAAGACCATCGATTGTTGAAATCTTCAATTTCCTTGGAAAGTCTTTGTTGGATCTCCTTAGCATGATTCATCTCGATGTTTCTGTCCTCGATCTCTCCTTCTAAGCTGTGGACCTTAGTCTGAAGTTCCACAATGAACTTGTCTGCTTGTTTGCGTTCTTGCCTAGCGACCGCCAGTGACTCTTCCGCATCTTTGCACTGACTTTTCGCAAACTGCTCAGCTCGAGATGCTTTCATAACTATTGTCTCTGCTGTCTCAATCTTGCTATAATATTCATCAGACCGATTCTTATACAACCGAATGCTTTCTTGCAAATCCTGATTTCGGGAAATTTCTGCCTCCAATTGGAGAGTAATATCGTTGATCTCTGATGGACTAGCTGGGTCTGTAGATGATACGCTCTGCTTCAGATGTTGGACTTCACGCTCTAATTTCGATTTAGATTGCATCGCTTCCGCCAATTGCTCTTTTGTATTTACCAAATTCTTAGAAGTATCATGATATACGGTCAGCAAGTCATTCTTGGAAGATTGAAGGGTTGTCAACATGTCCTCAATTTCAGATTGACTTTTTCCTTTGATATTGGCATCTAATCCTGAATTGGCGGCAGTCTGAGCAGTCGAGTTTTCCTTATTCTCAAGCGATCTCTCATTAGATGATTTCAGATCAAATGTTGGAAGATGGAAATTCCCATTATTAAGGGTAGAACTCAATGGTCGTTTTGTCGGGCTACCCTTTGAAGGAGTAGGCGGTGTTGATGTATTTGTCGCTATGCTTGCAAGATCTTCCAGTAAAGCACGTCTACTGGCGTAATACTCAGAGTCCTTGTCATCCAATGTTCTCGACCATCTTTGCTTGGCATCGTCGAGTTGTGCTTTTAACAGTGCCTTGCTTTCTTCAGCCTTTTTCCTAGCTTTCTCAGAATCTTCCAGTCTTTTAGCCAAATCTACAATATCAGGCATATCTTTGCTCGCCTGATCCCACGTTAACGAGCCACTCCTAGCAAGGCGAGGATTGACCACTTTCTGCAGCGCCATTAGCTGATCAGTTCGTTCTTGAAGCTGTCGTTTAGTGGAATCCAAGGAAATCGTCAATTTTCTCTTCATTACCTCGACCTCTGATCGAGATCTACGCTCAGTCTCACTGTTATCCTTCAAGGAAGCAAGCTGCTCTTGTAAAGAATTTCTCATTCGTTCAGCACTAAGAGAGCTTTTCTTTTCGCGAGCTAAATCATGATGGAGATCCTCCATATCACGCTCCATCTTTTCCTTATGCACCTGTAAAGTGGAGTGCTTAAGGCAAATGTCTTCAAAATCATTGCGCAGTTTTCGTTCAATAGCAGCTATGCGATCTCTTTCTTGAACGACTTTTGAAACCTGCGATTCGACTTCAGTACTGATAGACCGGCGAAGCTTTTCAATCTGATCGGTTTTATGTGAAAGTTCTGCTTGAAGCTTTTTCTTTTCCAAAACAACGGATGAAATGTCCCTTTCAAGATTATCAATTTCTTTAGCTGATCTCGATTTCTCAATATTCCATGATTCTTGCATGTTCATATAATCCTTATAAACATTGCTCAATCTGGTGATCTCACCTTTCAAAGAGTCCTTTTCAGTTTGACTCTCGGAAATCATCATTTCTAAATGTTTGACCTTATTTTGACCTTCAGAAAATTGTGAATTGAGGCTAGCTAAGGAAGCTAATGTATCCTCCTTGACCTGATCAGCTTTTTTAAGTTTGGTAGTAAGAGTACTAATCTCCATTCTCAACTTTTTGACTTCAACACCCTTTGCTTTCTCGATTTCGAGCTCCTTCATTAGACTAAGCTTTTCTTCTTCGGTGTTGGCCAAGCTCTTTGCTTTCTCTAAAAGATTATCCTTTTCGCACTGTAAGCGATCGATAAGGGATTTCCTGGCAGCGGTTTCGCCTTTAAATCTCTCTCTTTCAGCATTCAGAGCTTCTTTTTGAGCAGCTGCCTTTTGTTCTAACTCTGCAAGATGTTGATCCATTAGCTTTCTACCATGACCCTGTTTGATGTCTTGTGAAATGCGTTCTTCCAAGAGTCGGCGAGACTCAGAGACCTCTTTTTCCATATCGTCATGTTTGTTCCGAAGCTGTTGCATTTCCCGTTTAACATAATCAAGCTCATTGTTCATTGAGTTATATTTACTCAGCAAATCGCTCTTCTCTTTATCCATTTGTTTGAACTGGATTTGATGATTCGAGAGATCTGACTTGAGAGAAGCCACTTCAGATTCCTGAAAAAATACGTTAGTAGATAGAAAGGTGTTGGGGTGACAATATTTTTGCTTACCTTCTTCCTAATCAACTCTTCATAATCAGCAGAACTATTAGTTAGTTCATTAAGCTGAGCACGAATGTCTTTGTTTTCCTTGACAAGATCCTGGATTTTGTTATTTGCAGAATCATAATTCATGGCCTATTTGTTAGTATGTACAGAAAGCTTTTTCTTTTTTTTTTTTCGTCTACAACACTTACCGCTTTTTTAAGACGATCCTCAATTTGAACGTCTGAATCTTTCAATTTTCCCTCTAGCTCAGAAACTCGCTTTTCCTTTTCAGAGTGACACCCTCGTAAGAAATTCAACTCTTGCTCACTAAAAAAAGTGTTAGTATAAAATAATAAGAAGGGACTAATAAGTAGTTATTGACTTACAGTTTTTCAGTCGCAGAATTATTGGTAACTTGTTGGCTGGTAACTCTTGCTAATTCTTCTTCAAGTTGACCTATCTTGTCCTTCAAGTCTACCTTTTCTTTCTCCAACATGCCGACCAAAACAGCACCATTCTCAAGCTCTTGTCGCCATAATTCAGCTTGAGAACCGACTTTTTTCTTCGCTTCGAGAAGTTCTTCAATTTGACCTTCTAATCTATCCAGATCGTCAAGGGAAGAGTCAAGCTGCTCTTTCAAAGCAGCCTCTCTTTCTTGAGACCGTTTCAAGATTTCCTCTTTGTCAAGAGCCAAAAGTCTTTCCCCTTCTAGTTGTTTGTTAAGCTTTTCTAATTCTTGATCGGTCTTCAGTTGTTTGTCTTGTAGCATTTCCTTTTCCTGCTCAATTGATTTTACTGTGGATTCAAGCTTTTTAATAGCTGCATCGCGAGCCTTGGACTGACCAGCATCTCGAGAGGCGATTAGTAAAGGTCGAGTTTTAACATACAATTTCCACCAGGGATCATCTTTAAGTTGCAGATAGATCTGTAGGTTTTTCTTGATAATTTGAGTTGCCTGTGACTTGAATAACAGCTTACGAACTTTGACTCGTTGAAGATGGCCTCTAGCAGTCGATTGGAACCGAGTTATGATGTCTCGAACCATTGCTTCACGCCTTTCTTCCAGTTCAGCAAGAACACCGGATTTGAAGAATACTTTGGTCAGACCGACTTTGTATAGATTTTCGTCCAAACCTAAGTTCTTCAAAATCATCACACACGCCTTTTGGCCCTCAATATACCCTTTAGGCATGTTTGTAACAAGAACCTCATAACGCAGTCTGAATTCAGTGAAGAATAGACGATTTGGATATCCGGTTCTGGCAATACGAATACCTTCCAGAACACCATTACAACGCAATTGATCGAGAACAAGAAGATTGTTGAACTCTTTAGGGGATTTCTTGCTGTTCGGGACGATACATCTAACAAAATGAGGGTGGGTAGAGTGCAGCTGAACCATTAAATATGCTAATTGCTCCTTATGACGTTGCGCTGCGGTGCGGAAAATGCCTTTCTTAACTCTATTCTTGGGTTGGGAGCGACCGAGATCATCCTGCCCGATGGACTCTGCTTCGTTTGAAAATAAATGACGTATCAGTGTTTCAGACGACTCTACTAACAATCGAACAACATTTTCATTCAGAGGATCTTTATTCTTTTCCAACCATCCTTCTGTGGAGTACTCGACCTCGGCTGCATAATGGGTCAATAAGAATCCTTGGTTGAGACGAGTAGGTTTAAACTTTGCTGATTTGTTTGTCCAGAGCTGGTTTAGCTTTTCTGTAAACGATTCATCGGTGGCACGGGGCATAACACAGTCTTCATCGAGACATGAGAAAATGCCCATTGGATTGGGCTTCTCGATGAGATCAATAGTTGGCTGAAGGTCATGACCGAAATCAATGAACTTCCATTCAATGTTTTCCCTTGTATATTCTTCTTGTTCAAGGACAAACATGTGATGATTGAAGAACTGTTGTAGCTTTTCGTTTGTGTAGTTAATACAGAGTTGTTCAAAGCTATTAGTTTGGAAGATTTCAAAACCAGCGATATCAAGAACTCCAATAAAAGACGTATTATCGCTCGACCTTTCTAGTGTCTGATTAATACGGCTCACAATAGTCGAAAAGATCCGCTCGTACAAACTTTTGGCAAGGGCGTCAAGAGAATGTCTGACCTGTATAGCCGATCGCGACTGGGTTACCCATTCTCGGCCAGCTTTTACACGGGGTTTGAGAAGACCTCTCATGAATTGGTCAGAATTAATACCGAGCAAGTGGGCTACTCGTTCTAATTGAGGGATATTCAAGACTCTTCCCTGGTCAGTACTTTCGGAACCGAGCTGGATATTTCCAATATGTAAAATTGCCGAGATAATTCTTAGAATGTCGTTAACTTCCTGAGACGATAAGCCCATGATCTTGAATGACGATAGAAGGTTCTTGAATTCCTCCTTGTCGTCTACTCCATCGATGCTCTTATTTGCGTTTTTCAAATACGAGTATGACATTACATCTGGTTCGAGAATAAGTGCCTCACGAAGTTCTTTAGGAGCGCCTCGGACGAGTTGATAGAATATATGATAATTTCGTTCTTTTGAATTCTGGTGAATGACTCGAGATTTCTCCAACAGGTACCAGTCAATGGAAGCACCGGCGATTTTGCCAGATTTGTTAAACTCGATTCGAATGAATTTACCGAATCTCGACGAGTTGTTATTGCGGACTGTTTGAGCATTACCAAACGCCTCTAGGATAGGATTGGCTTGTAGAATCTGCTGCTCAAAAGTAGCTCCGTTGACGTTGCTGCGGTTCCGTTGAGGGTTTTTGTTGGATTCACTAGCAATGGCGGCCAGATATTGGATCACTTTCTTGGTATTTTCCGTTTTACCAGCACCGGACTCACCAGTGACCAAGATGGATTGACTCTCGAATGTTTCTAGCATGTTTCGGAAGGCTTGGTCCGTAATAGAGAAGATATGTGGAGATACTTCGTCTCTATGTTTGTTCTTGTATGCCTGGATAGTGTCCAAACCGTAGATGGGCAATTCCTTGTACGGATTGACTGCCACCAAGAAGAGCCCCGAATAGGTATAAATAGAATCAGTGGAGTATCTAGTCGCCAAATTGTGGACGACGGACGCTTCATTAAGAAAAGTCAATTCTGCCATATCATTTGCTTTATCGAATTGGGGTGGATTGACTTTTTCCACTTGGTCTGGTCTGACAATCCGGTCCTGTTTTTTGTTAGTAAGTGAATTACATGAGAGCTTCGAGCAACTGAATGTGTATTCTACTTACAGAATCATCGCTACAACGGATAGTCAGTTCTTGGCCGTTCTCAGTAACAACGAATCCTTTAATAAAGCCGAGACTGGCATCTGGCACCCAGACCCATTTTCTGGCTGCGAATTCTGCATCTTGAACAGTCGAGTCAGTAGCAGTGACGGACTGGCCATTCTTGTCCCGAAGAATTTGCGAGATACTCGGTACAATTGATGACGAGGGAGAGAATGTGTGAGTTTGGTCACCGCCGGTATTGGCCCGTTCCGGAGTCGATACAGGACTCGACGCTGTCATGTTAGCAGACAAGAATCACACGGGAAACTAAATAATTGGGGGGTCGGAGGGGGTGGAGGGTATTGTTTAAAAAAAAAAAGTGGGTTGGTATTTTTGTATGAGATATATATATAGATTGGGTCCCAAGGCCGATGATGTTGAATGGATCTATATTTACATGTCTTTGGGTGAGAAGTAAATAAATAAAAGACTGCATCAGCGGGTTGCCAGGGCAACAACAGGAGACAGGGGGTGCGGCGTGGACACGCGCGCCTCACACTCCACGGCGATCTATTTACTACGAGAGAATGAAAATATATATTTACAGTACAATAAACCGGACGAGACGAATACTCAATTCTCGTGAACAGTGGCTCCATCATAGGCCGGCTCGAGTAGTTTCCATGAACATTCGATATTTTCCTTTGCAAAGCGAGAAACAATCTCTTGGGCTATCTCCCCAAAGTCTTTAGTTGCAAGCGCCAGTATCGTAGGACCAGCTCCAGATAGACAAATACCGAGCAGACCTGGGTGTGTCTTGGGCGTGACCGAGGCAAGGATCTCACTGAGGCCAGGCACAAGCGTCTTGCGGTATGGCTGATGGAGTTTATCTTGCATAGCAGGATAGATCAATTCGGCGTCAGGAGGAGATCGGGTGAGAGCAGTAGTGAGCACAGAAATACGTTGAAGATTAAAAATAGCGTCTTTACGAGTATAGGCAGTGGGTAGAACATCACGCGACTTAGCGGTGGAGAGCTCGAAATTGGGGATAATGGCAATTGCCTTAATTTCAGACGCCCAGCCGTATTTAATATGATGGCCGATATTCATTGGTGGTTCAGGAGGAACCAAACCAGTATCTTTACCACCAGCAGGTTCAGGTAACACTTCGGCCAGAGGGATTTCAATTCTCTCTAGATCGGCAGCACTGAGCTCTCGCAAATACGACCCTACAAATCCCCCCATCATAGCCGCAGTAATATTATCAGGATGTCTTTCAATCATTAAACAGTAGTCAAGTAATCGTTGCCTCGAAAACCCGAGCTTGCCAATCTCATTTCCGAGAATCACTCCTGCTACAACTGCAGCGCCAGACGATCCAAGACCACGTCCAAGAGGAATGGGGTTAATGACATGGACATTGGTACCAGTAGGGAACGATCTGATACCATTACATCTTAACACGTATAAAGCGGTACGAGTGATGAGGTTCTGGTCTGCTACAAGTGGAACATTGGCCGCTCCTTCGCCTTCATAAGTGATTTTACAATTGTGAGGGTCGTCAGAAGTAGTTCTCGGGTCGACCTTGACGTTTAGTTTGAGATACAAGGACAAGGAGATTCCCAGGACGTCGAACCCAGGCCCAATATTTGCTGACGAAGCAGGCACAGAGATTGAAAATGAGCGAGTCATGAAATATGATGTTCTCGATCGGAAGAGGGTACAATATATAGAGATATACGGTTTACGTAGGAAGATAAATCAGTCATATATTTATCTCGATGCACAGAAGTCAGCCGTACACGATGGGCTGATAGAGAAGTGAGAGAAGTGAGAGTGGTAGAGTTTAGAAGCAGTGGTTTGGCAGATGGAATATGGTAGACTTGTGTAAACAGTTGTAAGAGTACCTTTGGTGAGTGGCTTATTTGGTATTATCGTTAGTTTGTGTATCCATGGTGATATCGTTTTGTAGTTTGCAGGATGATAGAGTATGTTATATGCGAGCAACAAGAGAAAAAAGACCTTGGCGGAGCCACAATGTTAGTCAATGAGAGCGGTTAACTCAATTGGAGCTGAAGCACAAAGCTTATTAATAGATCTTTATACTTTGACGGCGTGGATGTGTGTATGTTGATGTTCCAGCTGGTGGATGCGATCGACAAAAGATAACGGGACACCCTGCATTAGCACAATAGCAGGACAGGTTCTCTTAGATAATGATAACAAAGATATCTGGTGATATATTACAGAGCTTTTTCTGAAAACGCACTTCACCTCATACTCCACAATATACACAATCTGAAATCCCCTCGGCAATTCTTTTCAAATACTGCCTCCCTCTCTAACTACTACTGCTACCCTACAACCAACAGTCTAGACCGTCGCCTCTGACGCGGCTTGCGGCGCATCTTGAAATTTCAGATATCATCATCGGTCTAGCCAGAGCGATACCTAACTACCAAACCAACTCTTAGATTATTCCTTAGATTCTCTCCAGATAGACGCAAAAATGTTGTCAGCAAGGAGAAATTTGTTAATAAAATCAACGGCTCCCGCCAGATCCAGGCTTACGTCGAAAAGTCTCTTAAGAAACTATACGACCGGGTCCGCTTCGCATGCCTCGCCGGATTTTTCGCTGACTACTCTATCGAATGGCATTCGTGTAACTACCAGTCCGATTCCTGGCCACTTTACCGCTATGGGACTATACATCCATGCAGGTTCCAGGTTCGAATCACCCAAGTTCTCCGGAGTATCTCATATCATCGATAGATTGGCATTCAAATCAACCACTACGCGGTCCTCTCAAGATATGGAGGAACAATTACAGGCATTGGGCGGCAATTATATGTGTGCTTCATCAAGAGAAACCCTCATGTATCAAGCATCTGTGTTCAACGATAACTCGGAACAAATGTTCGAACTGCTTGCTGATACCGTCAAGAACCCTGTCATAACTCAGGATGAAGTACTTCAACAGCTGGAGACTGCCGCATATGAGATTTATGAAATCTGGCAAAAGCCCGAGCTGATCCTACCGGAAGTCGCTCACATGACTGCGTTTTCTGGTGGCCTAGGCAATCCATTACTCTGTCCTGAAGAAAGGTTGTCATCAATTGACACTAATCTGGTACGACAGTACCGGGACACTTTCTACCGACCGGAGCGAATCGTCGCTTCGTTTGTAGGAATCCCTCATGAAAAGGCTGTAGAGCTTGCGACTAAATACCTTGGAGACTTGAAACCGGCTCCTGGTTCTAGCAGCAATATCGACGCTCAACCAAGTATCTATACTGGAGGCGAACAGATCTTGCCACTTCCCGAGTCGATTGGAAATCTTCCGCAATTCTATCAACTTCATGTCCTTTATCGAGGCGTGTCAATTTCTGACGACGACGTTTATGCTCTGGCAGCTCTTCAAACGCTTCTTGGAGGAGGGGGGTCCTTTTCGGCCGGTGGCCCTGGTAAGGGAATGTATTCTAGACTGTATACTGACGTTCTTAATCGCTATGGTTATATTGAGAGCTGCCTTGGAATCAATCACTCATATTCTGATGATGGTTTGTTTGGAATTTCTGCGTCTTGTATCCCTAATGCTGCTCCATACATGTCTCAAGTGATCGGTCTACAGCTAGCATTACTTATGACAAATGGAAAAGGAGCCTTGAACTACACTGAAGTCGAGCGAGCCAAGAAACAACTTCGTAGCTCAGTTCTCATGAATCTTGAGTCGAAAATGGTCGAGCTTGAAGACCTTGGTCGCCAAGTGCAACTCAACAACAAAAAGGTGCCAGTATCTGAGATGGTCCAGAAAATCGATGCGTTAACTGCCGCTGATCTCCGTCGTGTTGCCGAACGGGTGCTCACTTCGAGTCCACCAACGCTTGTAATGCAAGGTGCTTCCCATGAGGCTTTTGGTGATGTCCAAGATGTGCTCAAGCGATATGGGCTTGGAGGAGAACTGCAAGAGCAACCGCCTGTAAAGCCTTCGACGTCTTGGTGGAAAAGGTAGTGTTCCTAATTAACCCCTAAGTCTCTACAGAGTGCTCTCTCTGTTGTATATATTAGATTATAAATGTTCTTTATAAAAGTTTCCTAATAGATTATAGGGATGTTATGTTCGGTTCTGGTAGAGGCTGTGTTAGAACTTATAACTAGTCTACATTTGACAAGCGAGCATATTGATTACAATATCCCTCTGATACGTCAAAATATGTTTGGTAAACTTGAATCCTGAGCTTTAAACAAATTCAGAGCGGTATCTACTACTACCCCTTGCACGGCGCTACTACTCGTCAGGGTCCTACGATCGGCAGGTATAGAAATCAGAAATAAAGCCATGTGTATTAACGAGACACTGCCACCAATGACTAAACCATTCTGAAACTTGATACTCCTGTCATCATCTCACACGCTCTGTATTAGTAATTTCATCTACCCAGATTATTCGTTAGAACGATGTAGCGACAAAAACCTCCATCTTCTCAATCCCCATAACAGGTACTTTTTGGGATCGAATTTTCTATATGACCTTACGACCAGACCTCTCTTTACAATCTTCACGTCTAAACCAAATACACTTTTACAATGACCGAGATACTGGAACGACAGTTAAAGGATATAACTGATCCTTTGGAAATAAAAAGCCTGTCTCAAGGCGCCGAAGCGCTTGTCTATACGACAGATTCTCATCCTTACCTGCCACAAGAACTGATCAAGGAATCAAAGTATATCATCAAATATAGGCCCCCGAAACCATATCGACATCCAGTGCTGGATGCACAGTTGACGAAACATCGAACGTTAGCGGAAGCTCGGATATTACAAAGACTTCTTACTATAGGAGTCAGCGTGCCAAAATTGATCTATGTCGACCCTAGAAAGGGGCTCATTTGGATGCAATATATCTCTGGAACGAGCGTCAAGCAATGGATCTGGGATCAAGAAGTTACGACTGAAACTGAAAAAGATGACGTGCCTGCATCATCACAGTTAAAAGATACGATTATATCTGTTGGTAGAGAAATTGCCAAATTGCATCTTTCAGATATTGTCCATGGGGATCTAACGACATCGAATATTATGTTGACAGGAGACGGAACCAGTTCCAACTCTGTATGCAAGCCAGTTCTCATTGACTTTGGACTTTCCAGCCATGCTGCGTTGCCAGAAGACAAGGCAGTAGATTTATACGTTCTTGAACGAGCCGTTGAATCCACACATCCTGTTCATAGCTCCACGTACAATCAATGGCTCCTCGCGGGATATCTGTCAGAGCATGATGAAAACGGTAAATCCGGTAAGCAGCGAGCCAAAGAAGTGATTTCCAAACTAGAGAAAGTCCGTCTCAGGGGCCGTAAGCGGTCAATGGTGGGTTAGCGGACTAGATAGCTAGTTAGCGAGCTAGCCAGCAGTGTGTTCTGTATTTTATGTCTGCTGATCGGTCAGCGTATACGTTGTAATTTAATTTATTCATTTATTTACTGATTGAACATACAAAGCATTATAAAACTTACAAACGGTCAGTATTGTAGTTAAAAAAGAGTCTTACTATGATGTGTCTGGTCGTGCCGATGGTACACTCTCAAGCAAACGGTCGGATCCACAACAGCTCACAGATAATCCATACTTTTCCTTTGCAACCTAACTCCAAACTACTATTAGCTTCAAGCTATCAACATAAATATATTAAAATACGTAAAACGTATTACAACTTTAAAACTAAACCAAATTTAAGCTTCCTCAATATGCTCGGGGATGATCTTCTCAAGAACTGGAAGAGAATCGTCTAATAAACCGAGTTGACGTAAAACACGGTCCATACGTTCCTTATCAGCATGAGAAAGAGTTCCTTCCTTATCGAATAATTCATCGACTTCTTCAAGAGTACGGCCCTTGGTTTCTGGTACAAAGAAATAAACATATGCAGCAGCAGCAACCGAGAAAAGACCAAAGAAGATGTACATACCGTACTTCATGTCGACCATCATAGTAGGAGTAGCTATACCAATGGCAAAGTTATTCAGCCAATTGGAAGAGGCGGCAATGGAAACACCAATGGATCGAACACCAAGAGGGAAGATCTCACTGATAACAATCCAGGCACATGGACCCCAAGAGTAACCAAAGTGGACAACAAACAACCAGATGAAGACAGCACATACCCAACCACCAGCAGAACGGCCAGTGAAGTCCATGTTATAACTACCGGCAATACCAGCGACGATGAAATGGGAAAGTGCCATTCCAAGGGCACCGGCAATAAGAACTGGCTTGCGGCCTAATTTATCAATGTAAATGACGGCAGGAATAGTAGCAATGAACATGACAATGCCACCGACACCAGAAGCCAATAAAGAGGTGGTGTTTCCAGTCAAACCGACATCTTGGAAAATAAAAGGAGCGTAGTATAGAATAGCGTTGATAGCTGTAATTTTAAGGTTAGTCTGCCGTTCAACGCCGCGACATGGGGTTAGGGCGGCGCAGGGGGCCGTGCATCCGCAGAGTCATAACCGTGCATTATCGCGCTGCATGCATAAAAAAAAACAAAAAAAAACTTACCAGTCCATTGTTGGAAAACCATAATGAAAATACCAATCATAGTTCTGGGACGGAGAGACTTGTCAACAAAGAGAGATTTATATTTACCGAGTCTGAGCTTGAAAGCAGACGAGAACGAGCCGTCCATGAGGTGAGGGAACATTTCACGGTCGGTCTCGATTTCAAACATATGTTGAGCCTTGATTTCCAAGAATTCGAGAACGACTATCTCATTGGTTCTGGGAACACGACGAAGCTTGGAGAGAACTTCAAGAGCTTCTTCCTCCTTGTCTACTTGAATAAGGTATCTGGGACTTTGAGGGGCCCAAAAAAGAAACCCAATGCCGAGAATGATGGCAGGGACCAATTGAATACAGACAGGAATAAGCCAAGCAGCATTGGATTGATTGGGGTTAGAAGGACCACTGATGAAGTTGGTACCATAACCAATGAAATAAGCAATCATAATACCAAAAGTAATAGCCAATTGTTGAAGAGCGACTAAGGCACCTCTCACTTCAGCAGGAGCCAATTCAGCGTTATATAAAGGTACAATCATGGACAAACTACCAACACCCAAACCAGTAACAAATCTACCGCCCAAAATTTGGTTTGCACTTTGAGAAGTGGCTTGAACGATGACACCAACAATAAATATAACAACAGCAAGAACTACACTCATCTTACGACCGAGTCTATCAGCAAGGTAACCATTTGCAAGAGCACCGACCCATGCACCCAATTCCAGAATAGAAGTCAATAGACCTCTACTAGTAGGGTTACTAATCGAATTGGGGTGGACGGTCCTAGAGAAAGAGGCCATGTTTAGAATTTGACCAAACATACCTTGGTTGAAACCGTAGATGAGACCACCAAGCGACGCGAAAACCGCGATTCCAAACACATGTCTATTTGTGAAAAGGGCCTTGAAGCCAGTTTCTTGACTGGCGATCAAGAGACGACGTTCATAAAGGTTAAGAGGAGTTCCATTCTGACCCATTGGCATAGAGGCCATGGTAGGGGAGTTTTTCTCGTTATTATCGTAGATTACTTCTTCACTTGACATTTTTTGCGAGCCGTTGAAAAGAGAGTCACGCAGAGAGACAAGGCTGTAAAAGAAGCCCCCGGATTCTCTTTTACTTTTATATATCCGTAATCGATGGAGGAATCACCAAAAAAAAAAAAGTCTTAGATATTGAGAGCGCGGGGAACTGTTCCGATTGCCATATTGCTTTTTTCTGCCATTACCCCTTTAAGGACAATTATCCCGAACCTTGCATGCTTCGACGGCAGAGGAATTGCTTAGAGTACAGAGGATGAGATGGAAGCAATAAAGAAACAGGTAGTGAGATATGAAGCTGGTGAGGTGGATAGTGTGTAGAAGGTAGAAGGTAAAAGGCAAAAGGCAAAGTCGATGGTTTGGATTTGGAGCTCAAGACAGGCTGGATCATAGACAAAAGCTTCCTGTATATGAAGTTGGTTCACGAGATTACGATCAGTCGTCAAAAGAAAGCTCCAACCTCCGTATACCTACTGGATCGGTCGGATCGAGCTCGAGATCTCGTACACGAGCCCCTGGCTCATCGGCACCTACTACAGTCAGCAATATC